>LPNX011169283.1:639813-655103 GCA_001517045.1 Pseudotsuga menziesii | reverse complement strand
ATATATATATTTGTTATTAAAATATTTTAAACCATGTAATTATAATTATAATTATGAGTCATATTTTTATGATTCAAGTTATATTTGAAATATTTGAAATTAAAATTGAAATTGAAATATATATAGATGGCTTCATCATTGACGATGAAATGTTACAAAATGTTGATAAAGAAAATTTTGGAAACACGAAACCTGACCATATTGTACGATATCATGCTGAAAAGATGCATGAACAATTTCTGGAAAAAGAATCAATGGCAACAGAAGCTCAAATTTTGAGGTGTTTGTTAGTCTCCAAGAAGTTGAAGGAAGCTTGGTCATTATTGGGAATTCAAAAGAAGACAAAAGATTCAAAGATGAAGCAAAATGTGTTCGAAAATATATCCAATGCAATAAAAACGATTGGAAAATCCAGAAAGAAAGATACTAGTGTTGCACGTAGAATAATACAAACATTGATTATTCCATCTAGTACTAGACAAAAATGTTTGACAGCGTAGATTGCAAAGGTTATCGAAACTTCACAGAAAACATTGTATAAATATAATAAATTTCGATTACAAATAGATGCAAATGATGAGCTTGTTTGTTGGGAAATTATTTGTAGACAACCCTATAAAGATAGGTCAATGAAAGTGTTAAAGCTATGATGCATGGATATTGGGTGGCAAATTCTTGTGTTTCACCAAATGCAAGAGACGTGATATGACGCAAAATATCTCGAAATCAGTATGAAAGCCATCCAAAACATATATTGGAGATGAATCAAATACAATTGTTCATTAAATTCAAAGATGAACACAGGGTATTGAATCTGTCAATCAATACATTTGTACAACAGAAGCCATGGCATGTTAGACCTATCACTATTCATGACACATGTTGTTGTCACTATCATGTTGATTTTGAATTATATTATGACACATTTCTTCAGTTTGGTAAAACATTTTGGTCGAATTCACCTCCTTCCACAATTCATGCTTTTATATCTAAAATTCTATGTGAAAGATATAGTCACGAGAATTTTTACAACAAAATATGTGTCGGTGGAAAGAAATGTGATAATTGTGGAACTCTAACTTTATTCCACCACAAATATCCTATTGATATTAACGATCCATCATTGTCAAATATCATAGTTGATTGGAAGAGATATGAATATGCCACATATTCCCACAATTCTATAAGTTCTTCAAACGCTCTTTCGAAAAGAATAGATTTACAAGAAGATAAAATCAGTGTTACAGAGTTTTTGAAAAAGTTGAAAAAGAAATTTATAAATACATAAAACATTCACATATAGCACGATGGCAAGACTTGCAATTCAAAAAATCACGTGATGTTTTTCCACAGGGGACTATTTTTTCTATGGTTGATTTCGCAAAGAATTACACAGTTGAAGCACAAAAGAAATACAGAGTGAATATTATCATTCTGACCAAGTTTCTATATTTGTCCATGTTCTATATAGACATTCTCAACAAAATGTTGATGATATAAAAAACACGAATGACAATCGACATGTGATCAAGGAATACCATTTCTATATCAGCAATGACCGCACGCATGATACACGTTATGTACAACATTGTTTTGATATTATTTATGGTTCATTGAAAACACTTGGAGTTGTAATGAATAACATTGGATATGGTCAGATGGATGTGCAAGGAAATTTAAATCTTCACGATCATCCTTCTGGCTATGTCGCCTTCATAAAAAAAAAATATGAAACATCGTTGGAATTTTTTTGAAACTAGTCATGGAAAAGGGGAGCACGATGGTGCTCGGGCATGTGTAAAATGAGCACTTTAAAGGTATCAAATGAACCATTATGTCGATCGATTTGTGTGTGCTAATCAAGTTGTTCAATTGTGTCGTTTAAATCTCAGCCATGATTACAATCAACAATGAAAAGATGTGCGCAGGTATGAACTTTGTTTTCAAAACAGAATTATTCAACTTAGAATGATTTTAATATGTACATCTACTAACATTTTATTCACATGTACATATAAATTTTTTTATGTTGGACAGGTTTTTTTGGCATATTGGAATCCAAGATATAGACAGATCAATCCCATGTGATGCTAGCACTATTCATGGAACTCGATATTTACACTTAGTCAAAACAAAAACCTTCCAAAATGTGTTTTCATTTGATAGTAGGAAGCTAACATGCTTTTCTCCTATTTGCATAGAGGACATTGAATTAGTGGGGATTTTTGAAAACATCAATGACAATTATGTTAAACCTTGGAAACACAATGAAATTAATTTAAAAGGAAAAATTCCACTCGCAAGCTTTGAAGAGTTGGAATCAGAGGACATTGCAATATCAACTGATGGTGATAGAATTTCCGATTTGGTTAGAGAAGGTAATTTTATGTATATATATACTAAATACTAAATTTTTCTATTTTTATTTTAAAGTTTTTTTTGACAAATTCAATGTTCTTAATTATGTGTAGGAGATGTATTTACTGTGGTTACACCCATAGAGAACAATGAAAATATGATATATTATTTGATGCGATGCACAGAGAAAAAGATGAAATTATTGGAGGACTATGATGACAGAGGTTTTATATATGAAATAGGGTCAATTCTATTAAAAGGTTATTTTTTTCAAGAAACATATCAAAATGAAAGAGATGTTCACTTTAAAGACTATCAACCTGATGTCATATGCTGCCAATATCATCATTTGGTATGCGCAGCTCGCATAAAGTTGATAGAAGTTAAATCAAATAAAAAATTGAAAGCTAGAAGATGTAAGATGTCAAAAGTTGATCATGAAAGAATAATTGAAGACGGGATTCCTTTAAGATCTTGTTTCTAATTAGAATCATGTTGAACATGATACATACTTTTTACATGAAGGACGTCTTCATTAGTTTTATAATTGTGACACTCAAATAGAGTGATTATTGATAAGTTCTGAGCTATATTGTTTTGATGAATTTTTAAGCACATTCGGTATGAAATTGTCAAATTATGAGGCCTGTGCCTCTTTTAAACTTAAATATGATAGACTATTAGATTAGATTGTTGAACTTATGTACATGTCAAATTGATTAAATTTCTTACATTGTTGAGCTTATGTCCATCAAATTGAGGAAACTTATAAAATACTCTTCTTGCATTGTTGAGCTTATAGCTCATTGTTCTTAGATTGTTTAGCATATGTATATATCAAATTGATGTCAATTATATGATATATTGTTCTTGGATTGTTCAACATATGTACATCAAAATAGTCTATATTAATTTTATAACGAAATTGATATGTACAATTGTATAAATTCATAACATACAAACATTCAATATTAACATTACTAAATATTAAAAATCATTACTAATGATTAAAAATCTTGATTGAATTTGCACAAAAGAGGATTGTGAAATAAATTCATTTAAAACCAAAATCATTTAAGATACTAATTAAATCATTTAAGATACTAATTAAATCATTTATGTAATTAAATTAAAGATACTAATTAGTATATTAAGATACTAATTTAATCATCATGTAAGATATTAATTACATAAATGAATTAAGATACTAATTACATTGATCCTCAACCAAAACCAAAACAAAAATTTAGAGTGAAGATTGCAATTACATGTATGCTGAGAGGGATTATAACTAAAAGGGTTGTGAATGAATTATCATGTTATCTCAAGAGAATTCCTCATAATGCATAATTATCATGCAAAGTTCCCTAAGAAATGGATTGGATATCCTTTAGATATTTTTTATGGATCTAGATCTATCATAATGTTCACAACAAAGGCATGTGGTTCAATACAATGACAGATCAGGTTAGTATATTAATTTCTCATGCACCTTCACTTGGATTTATTCTTTTTCTACTAGCCACATTTTATTGATCTTATAAACAAAACCATTACTTCATAAATCTAGTGAGCATCACCTAATATTTCCATAGATTAGGTAGAAGTACCTTCCCTTTTCTACAGGAAAAGGTTTACTTCTCTTTCTCCAATGTTGTCATGCAAAAGTTCTTTCCATTTACTAAAGAAACAAAGGAAAGGAATGGCTACGAAAAGGTTTACTTCTCTTTCTCCAATGTTGCCATGCAAAAGGTCCTTCCATTTACTAAAGAAACAAAGAAAAGGAATGGCCAACATTGCAGAGGTTAGATTTAGAATTCAATCCAAATATGCCAATGTAACTAAACATTTAGAGCATTTTTAAACACAAATTTAGAGCATTTTCAAACACAAAATTGTTGAATTTTTACTTTATTAAAATCATCTTCCATACATCCATTGTATCTAAACAGTCACAATTAAATATTAGATTTTCCCATTTTAAATCCATCACGTCCAAAATACCATAATACATTAGACCATTTTCTTGTCTATGATAGTTAACCATTTGATCAACACTAAATATAGCCTCTTAGTACTCTTGGCCAACATTTACTTTAAGATTACTAACTTTGGGCACCTTCCTGAACATGAGCATGAATATCCGTGAGTCTGATATATCATGTTGTATCAAAGGTCCAAAACCAGGTTGTAATGACAATTACCCCCAATGATGTCACTAAGCTCCTTAAAGTCTTTGAAAATGTCATGCAAAACAAAAATGTACACTTAGAACTTACATTTATGGGACATTAAAATTGTTTGTTCATTAAAACTTGAAGTTGATCTAAACTTCACAAAAGTAGATTCTTCAGCAAGATAAAAAAAAAAGTAGCTTGAACTTGGAATGCAAAAGGTTGAATTTTAGAAGAGATGGGACAAATAAAAGTTTCCATCTCCATGATTGGTTTCAAAAAGGACTTTTAATGTACGTAATACTACACCTTTTATAAAACAATATTGAATTAATTTTGAACAAATTAGATGGTCCAAAAGAAATGAAGAAACCATAGATCTTAGGGTTTTGACTCCAGGGATAAAGTTGATCTAGGGATATTATATGTTTAAAGTTGATATAGGGATATCATTAGGCATCCAAATTATGGTGTGGCTGCTATAGGATTCATGGGTTGAAAACTAAACAGGTTGCCCTAAACCATCCAACTACTTTAGGTCTTCAAGCTGCCAAAGAATTGAGTTAGCTACTACGTAAGCGCTGATTTGTTTCAGCTAAAACAATTCATATTTCTTGGTACGATATACACCATAAAATATTCCACCAACTAGGATAAATCATGATATTAATTATCTCAAGAATAATAAGAAACTTCATTGCTTGGATTTTGCTAGTGATTACTTCAAATCAAGCTCAAAATTGGAGTATGAATGCAGGTTCAAGGATATTCAACATTTCCCTATTTCCACTAATCAACAGCTATACAACTTAACAAGATATGGTAAATTTCCTTTATATTCATTTATTATGGACTATGCATTTATGAGAATATTTCATCCATTATACCTGAAATTTTAATTTAATATGCATTCACTATAATCATAAAGATACAACAGAATCTTCACTAGTATTTTCTAACTTAATATCAACTTACTAAGATATGGTAAATTTCCTTTATATTCATTTATTTTTTGGCTATGCATTTATGAGAATATTCAATCCATTATACCTGAAAATTTAATTTAAGATGCATTCACTATATTCCTAAAGATACAACAGAATTGTCACTAGTATTTTCTAACTTAATATCATGTATTTTGAGACTGCAATGACCACAAATCTATACCTAAAGGCTGCCCAAAATATTTGTCCCAAATATTCTACAGGGGTTGATAGATTCAACAAATAACATGCTAAATGCTACAAGTATATCATTGGTTATTCTACCAAAGTTTGCCTATAATTAAACCATTGAAGTGTTCCTCCTTGGCCCATTTATGTTGTTAGATAAAGTTACATGAAAGAATAAGCTGTAACAACCTCCTTAAACTCCATAAGGGATAACGCTTTGCATAGAAACATCAAAGTGTTAGGTGTAATCATACAACCAATGCAACCAATGCGGTCATGCTAGAGCACTTTATCAATTACATATATTTTTTCCTTGTGTTTGATGATCAAATAAAACAAACCCATGCTAATTAAACAAACCAAAGATATCAAACCCATGCTAATTAAACAAATATAAAATCTAGTATATATCTCATCAAACAAATCTGAAGATACTAATTAAATTAAATCATTTAAAACCAAAAACTTCCAAAAACAACATATATATGAACGGTCCAAAATTGTATATATGTTCAAAATATATAAGTTAAACTGATAAGTTTAAGTTTAAAGTTTTGACATGGAATATTTCAAATCAACAAGTTCACATGTATAAAAACATATATAACTATGTGATATCCATTATATGGATATCACTCTCCACATTCTCCTAGCGATTGACCTATATAACACATGCAACATATAAATAAGCTTCAATATATAAATTGTATACTGTAAATAAACTTAAATAAAAATACAATTTGAAGTTAAAATAATAAAAATGAATAAATATACCTGAGCAAGGCCAACACCTAAAGAGGTCACCACATCCACAGCCATGGAAGGTTGTACAATACGTTTACCCACCTACAATTAAAATACCATTACTTAAACATTTAAAACATGTAATTTAAATGTAAATTTTAAATTCAAATTTAAATAAAGTGTCAATTGTTTTTAATCATTAAAAAAACATTTAATCATTACTAAAACATTTTAAATGTACTTGATTTACCTCCAAATCTTGGGAGACACTAAGAATGTCTCCCAAAATTGATGATGAGAGGGGCCCAATACCCATGGTCCTAGGCGATGGGATCAGAACCTATGAACACAAACTAAATTTCAATCTTGAAAAGATGTGTCATGTCAATAATAAGAACATATAAGTTTATAGATATTTATGCAAATGTACCTCTTTCAATGGCCCTAGGTTAACACTAGAGTCAACCATAAAATCACGTTCAACGAACATTTGGGTGAACTACAATTCAAATGAGTTCATTATATATTTAGATAAATTAACAAAACAGGATTTAACAATTACGAGGAAAACATAAAATTTCTCACATACCTCCCCCCTTCCTCCTTCCTCGCGATGGAGTAAATCAAACAATCCATCTCGACAATGTTTTGCATATGCCTTGGCATCTTCAAGGCTCATTGAATCTACCTCATTGTCTGTTTTATAAGAAAAATGTGCACAAGAACGAGCACGTGCTCTATGTCAATCCATGCCCACATCAACAGCCATTAGAAAAGATGGTAAGTTGTCTCCTATGATGGTTCTGACCTCTAGACCAATCTGAGAGGGCGCCTCCATCTCTGATCGTAATGTAACAACTCTCTGTGGCCGAGGCACCAAACGAGGTGTAGGCTTAGGCAACAATGGATCACGATAGGCTCCTTTTCATTCATACGTACTACCTTTTCCAACCCCGTAAAATTTGGACACATCTATGTAATCTAGTTTCATGCTTAAAAAAAACTTTGCATAAAAAATCTTGCAAAATAATGTGGCACTTCATCATTCCATGGCAATCTACCATAGGCAGCCAAGAATCTATCATATAAATGGTGTGCAATCTTGGGGTGCTTGAAATATTGCACCTCTAACATCTTCTACTTTGGTCCTTCTTTAAAATTAAACATTGAAATGGCATATTCTTTTGATACCCTCTTCTCTACATCAACCCACTTGTCACGACCCATCACTTGAGCCCTCTGCATTTGCATCAAGTGAATAAAACATAATCTGTTGTTGGCCCAACAGTTCTATAGGCACCAATAAACTTTCCTAAAGATTCCAAAAGTATTTGCAAGCTTTGCAGACTCTTTGTTGGGAGTTCCAAGATAGCAAGATCATCCCTCAATTTTTTATGGCGGGCTGTACATTGTTCAAGGGTGATAGAAACCTCTTCATTTTCCCAAGGAAGAGCATCGAGTATATCTAAAGGATAAATGGTCATGGGCTGACAACCATGTGCTTGTTCAATACTATCCCTTCATGAAACTTGACCCTTTCTCCAAGCATTTACATGACCTTGTTCTTGGTCCCTTGCAACATCCTCAACATATCCACCCTCATTTTCTCCAAATGCATAACCCTCATTTTCTCTAAATGCATCATCACCCCCAACCTCTCTATATGCATCATCATAACCGTCAGCAGAACCACGATCCTCTACTTTTACACATGTAATCATGTATAATTTAGTACATAAAGACACAAGCATATATATACACATGCAAATTAGTAATTTATTTAAATAGATTATATATATATACAACATATTACCAATAAAATGTTGGTGGTCCATTGGTCATTCTCTAAAATAACGACCAGAAGAGGGCAAACAGTCACGAGATGATGAATCAAACCACTCTCACGAGACAATCTATTACGCTGTGTCTCTACAAAGAAAAATGCTAATGAAACTTACTAAAATCAATGAACAAGACTTGAAACAAATATAAATATTCACGCATACTCATAAATTTTGCATGTGCATAAATTTCAAACACATACCTAATGTGTCTCGATATAATACGCTAGAATCTCTAGATGATTCAGACCATCTTTGAAAGCGAACATTTGAAGGTCTTTCAGTAGATGCAGGTGTGGTATTAGGGGTCCTTGTCTCAGATGTCTCTATACATCTTCAACTCAAAGAATGAGTGACCACCTTGTCTCGAACCATCTCTACTATATATCTCCTATAAACATCAAAATAAGCACCAATGAACTAATGTAGATTAGTCCATAAGAAGTTTTTGAGGACAAGAAAAAAAAATAGAATATACCTATTGTGTATAAAACATAATACGATCAATCCACATCAAGTTATCAATCTTGTGGAAATGTTAGTGAGGAAAAAAGAAAGAATTTAGAGCCTTTTGTTGATGTCCTTTGATTCATATGGAGTGTGTTACACACTAGAGATACTTCAGTGTCCCTATAAGGCTAAGGCTAGAGCAAGGGGTCAAAAAAATTTATTGTATAGACCAAAGGGGGATTTATTATATGGATATAATGTTTGATATATTTTTACCCCTTGGACTAAACATGGACAACACCTTTGGTTTGGACTTGGCTTAGTGGCTTTGTTGACTGCCCCTTTAGTGTGATGAAGTCTCCACCATCTAGGGTTTTATGCCCATGGGTTGGTGCTCCAGGGCACACCTTTTTTGGAACAACCTACTATGTAACATGAACAACCAACATAAATTGAGAGAACATACAATTGAACAATAGAAAAAGATAAGATCTTAAAATATTGAACCAAGCATATGCACAATATCATGATATCATTATTCATAGTTGTCATGGTAGGAAATTATCCTTGACAAACCAAATAACCTACCTCGAAGAAACTTCATGGAAAAGTGTCTCATTTGTAAACTAAAGCACACTAAAGGTAAAGGAACATATAGTGGGAATTATTTACAACCTAGGGGGGTAACAGATTCAAGCTCTTTCTATGTATAGGTTCTAATGAAATTCTTAAGGTTTGGCTTGGCATCTACAAAGGTTTAAATAGCCACAAAGATAAATAATAGATGAAATCAACACTAGTATACTTTTGTGCACAGATGACAGTCTATAGACTCTAGTTTACAGTTTTGTGCTCTTAGGGTAGATTATAGGTTTTGCTCGAAAGGGCAGTTTTACTTCAAACAGAACAAAGAATGCTCTAGTTTTTTGTATGGCTGTAATGAAACAACAAACTGAAGGTACTTGTGAAATTGACCCCATGTGAAAAATCCTTTCTAGAATTTTAATTAGGGAGCAGCAAGGGGTTAATTAGGGATTATAGTTGAATAACTGCATGTCATAACTTTTCATAGTTCAATAAAATAATTAGCACTAACATACCATATATTTGAAGAAAAAACTTTATTGAAATATTTAACTGGATATTTTCCAAAACCGGCTCGACCTAGGATCTTTTAAATTAAAGAATGCATATAAAGAGGTTTAAGTCTTGCGAATTAGTAAGGGATTTAATAGATAGAGGAATATTATGCTCTTATTGTTGTTGAGTTGTAGCTCAGTGTAGTTCTATGTGTTTGCACCAAAACTGTTCGAAACCCAATTTGTAGTTCTGTGTCTTTGCCTAAGATAAAATTGCAAAAAGTATTAATTGTTGGTAAATGTATAAAACAAAATAATATTGAAAGTTGTTGGTAGATTCTCAATCTACTAATTTTAGCTAAGATTTATGTCTTAAATCTTTTCTATTCCAATTTTTAGACTTATTATAAGTTATATTCATATTTTATCTATCTAATTTTTTTTAATTCTTTACTAAATTTAATAGCAATGAAAACCAAATTAATTTCTACTTTTTAACAGAAAATTTAATGCAAATGAAAAAACAAAATTGATTCCCATTTGGCTCTATTTGGATCCATCCAAGTGACTTTTTATTGTACGTGACAAACAATTTACTCTACATTTCAGGGCCACCCGAAAGCACGTAACAGTTCAAAATTCAGTGAATGCTTCCAGAGGCTACTAAAGTTTGAAGCTTGAATTATATATATATATATGAATGTTAAACACTATGTTTAGCACTATCAAGTTGTCATTAGAGGAAATTTCAATTTAAAATGGGCCTTCCAAAAATAATACAAATTTCATCTCATCATTTATTGGCCAATGAAAATGCTTTAAAATTCAAGAAGGGAGCACCTATTAAACAATTTTTTAATATAAATTTGGGGATAGGTATCATAAAAAAACTACTTTTTTTATTTGTATTTTCAACATATCTCCTTGTGTTTTTACTCAAATTTTGATCAGGAGAGCTCTTTGGATGCGTAATTAAATTCCGCATCAAACGAGTACCCACTCGACATACTTTTGACGGGCCCCGCTACCTCAAAAAAAAAGAAATACCTGAAAAAACATGTGATGATGACATCATCATCACGTTTTTTCAGGTATTTCTTGTTTTTGGGGTAGCTAGGCCCGTCAAAATTATGTCGAGTGGGTACTCGTTGGATGCAGAATTTAATTTCGCATCCAATTATCTCTCCTGATCCAAATTTGAGTAAACACACAGGGAGATATGTCAAAAATACGAACAAAAAAGTAGTTTTTTCTTTTCTTCCTCCAAAATTAATAAATATTATTTTATTATTTTAACTATTATTTTATTAATTTTCCTTAGGAGGCCCATTTTGAGTTGAAATTTCCTCTAATGAATGTTTCCTACGTGAAATGTGTGGCTTATGTTTAGTAGACAGAATAGGCTTAAACAAAATTGAACGAAACATGAATAAGATGCTTACGAGGACACCGCGAACCACCACAAACAGATGCCCACAGACAAATGCCAACAAACTACAAAGCACACCCACCACCACAAAGCCACGAAGCACCACCAAGCACCACACAGGCGAAGCACCACCACCGCAAAGCACCACCACAGCGAAGCACCACACAGGTGGAGCACCACCACCATGAAGCACCACACATGTGAGCTCCTAACACAAAAGCGAGCCCCTAACACACAGGCGAGGCAGAGGTGAGGTGAGGCATAGATGAGGCCTAACAAGCGAGGCAAGCCGAGGTGAGGAAAAGGAAGAGCTGAGGCCTAACAGGCGAGCCTAGGTGAGGAAGAAGTAGAGCCAAGGCCTAACAGGTGAGGCGAGGTGAGGCAGAGGCAGAGCTGAGGCCTAACAGGCGAGATGAGGCAGAGTCAAGGCGTAGGTGTCACAGATACAAGGCGAGGTAGAGACAAGGTGAGGCAGAGACGAAGCGAGGCATCATAGAGTAGGAGGCAAGGTAGAGAAGGAGGTGTCGCAGAGCCGAGGCATTGCAGAGCTAGGGCAAGGCAGATCCAAGGCATTACAGATATGAGGTGACACAGAGCTGAGGCATCGTAGAGCTGAGGAAACATAGAGCCAAGGCGATGCAGAGCCTAGGCGTCATAGAGCCGAGGTGACATAGATCTGAGGCAAATCGTAAGGGAAAATCAGAAATGACAAAACCGAAAACATTTGCGTCGTTAAAAATATATATACCTTTTTTCGGCCGAAAGGTTGTTCGACCGAAAAAGTTTTTCGGCCGAAAAAATGTTCGGATGAAACCAAATCTGTCGGGCCATATTTTTTTCGGCAATCCTTACAAACCCCGCATCACAAGGTTCACCGTTAGTTTTAACATTCAGTCGAAATAATAGTTCAGCTGAAAGTTTTTTTAAATTGTTCTACTGAAAAAGTTAAATAGTTCATCGAAAAGTTTAAATAGTTCGATCGAAAGTGTTTTAAAAATGGATTCTGAAAGTTGATTCTCACGGAATAGACACCCATGTTCATGATTTCACCCATATGTATTGTTCCTACTTGCGCACTGGCCTTGCTTGTTCATGACCTTGGTGACACAAATTTTGTGTGCACCAATCAACTACTTATGCTGAGCACTTGAGTCGAGATGCACTATGACTCATTTGGTACCTCTGAAGTGCTCATTTCATGCATGTACCTACGCCATCATGTTCACCCTTTCTGTGCCCTATTTTGAAAAAGCTCTAGGTGTGTTGAATTCCTGCCTCTTTTTGAAGGAGACTCAACCAATAAAATGAGTGTGCCAATTTGAACTACCCCACACAGGCATCTGACCAAATCCAATGTTCTGTAAATGACACCCCATTCTTTTTTAATGAATCATAAATCAACCCAAATCGGTGTTGAACAAACAACATGTCATTCTCACGATCATCATTGACATAAAAATGGTATTCCTTGATCACATCACGTGACTGAGGAGTGTTATCCCTACCATCAACGCTCTCTTGAGCATGTCTATACAATACATGTACGAAGATGGACACCTGGCCGGAGTGATAATACTCACTTTGTATACTCTCTGAGGAGAAAATGTGTAATTCTCAGCAAAGTCTACCACTGATAGGATTGTGCTTGGCTCAAAAACCTCACGAGAATGCTTAAATTCTAAAGCTTTCCACCTAGACCTCTGGGAGTGTTTAATGTATTTGTAAATCTGACTTCGAAACTTGTCCATGAAGTATGAAATAGGAATATCATCCTCGAGCAAGTTGATCCTCTTAGATGGAACATGTGAAGAAGATTATGGATTCATGGAGACATACTCATATCTCTTCCACTTAACTGTGATATCCGACAATCCAGGGTGTGTTGGATCGATAGAAAACTTCCTATGGAACAATGCCAAATCACCACATTCATGGAATATTCTCCCACCTACACACCTTTTAATGAAAAACACATTTTAAGGATTCCTATTGCTTAGTATCATAGAAATAAAATCCCGCACTGTGTGAGGAGCTGCTTCACCATCCCAATGTTTTTTGCAAAATTCCATAAATATATCATAGTATAACTGGAATTCAACGTTGTATCGACAACAACAAGTGTCATGAATCGTATTCAGCCTAATATACCATGGTTTCAACTTACTAAACATGGTAAATGAGATATGGACACCGAGATTTGATTCTTTGAATTCCTCGAACAAAGCAACTCTTGTCATCTAGATAACATGCTTGCAATGCTTCTTATAAATGCCTCTTCCAGAACGGTGTTGCAGGACATGCTTTCGATCTGGTATAGCATGAGAATGGTTGTCCCAATACTCTATCACCTTCTCTCTGATGCCCTCTTACATCATGTCTTTATATGCTTCTCTGCATATAAGAGCCCAACAAGCAGCTTCATCATTTTCATCTATCTTTATCATAAATTTAGTGTATTTTTGCATTTTTTTTCTTGAAACGTGGAGTAGCTTTGACATTGTTGCGACCATTTGATTTCTTGGGGTGATTTGTGCCACAATAGCAGTTGTAATTTCCTTACGATCAGCTCTAATATTAGTTTTTCTTGACTTTCCAAATGCAAATAGTGCGATTGTTACATTTTATGTTACATTCTCGCATGCATTTTATTTTTAACATCCTTAAAACCCAACAAATTTGTGGTACGTTTCAATTTTTTTTTTTTATCAATCCATGTAGGATTTGAGCTTATGTAATCACTGATTGTTGTTCAAAGTACAACTTGATTATGTTACTAACATGCTCTCTGATTTTTTGATCAGGGTTCAGGTTCCCGAACTCTTCTTGAGTGGCATCATCCAACCCTCTTAAATAATTAGTGGCCATTCCAACGTCATTGAAGCTCCCAATTACTCTTGAGAAATCAGAGGGTGCACGATCCTGTGATGGCTGTCCAAGATCTAGCAATAAATAAATACAAGATAAAAAATAAATACAAGCTCAACAATAAAAACAAATAAATACAAGCTCAAGAATAACATTTTATTTTGCTTATCATATTGTCATTGTTAGTTAAAAAATTATCAAATAAATTATACAAGCTTGAATAACATTTTATTTTAAGTTAAACATATTGTCATTGTTTGTTAACAAATTAACAAATAATTACAAGCTTGAATAAAATTTTATTTTACTTATCATATTGTCATTGAGATCATCATTGTCATCAATGCTTAAAGCCGTATGATTCCTAAGCATTTATACATGATTGTAATGTAATGTAATTGTAATTGTAATGTGATTGTAATGTGATTGTAATTGTAATTGTGATTGTAAGGCTAATGAATTCTTGAATTTGTCATAGTTGTTGATTTTCTTTGAGATCAGCATTGTCATCAATGCTTAAAGCCATATGCTTCCTAGTCATTTGTACATGATTGTAATGTAATGTAATGTAATTGTAATTGTATTTGTAATTGTAATTGTAATTGTAATTTGATTGTAATGTAATTATCATCATTATCATAATGTAATGTAATTGTAATTTGAACACTATGAAAATGAATCTATGAATATGAAATTAAAATCATTTTAAAATTGATGAAATGAGAGATAAGGCTATAGAAAGGATGAGGAAAATAATTGCAATGTTAAGAGGAGAAGATGCAAGTCAACCTATGATGGTGAAATAAACTCCCATTGAGAACAATCTTTGTAATTTTTAACATAAAAATTATATATATGTGAGGCTATATAATCAACTTATAATTCATTTACATGTGAGGCTATATCATCAAATTATAAAATTCATTTGTATGTGAGGTTATGTGAGGCTAATGGATATATACATATTCATTTAGAACTACATATTATGCTAGAATATTATGCACTATAATTATATATATTCATCAACCATTCTCTAATTTCATTGGACAACTTGAACTACTCATACTATAATACACTTACTTTGTATATATGTAATTTAGTGTAGTGGTTAAACATTTTTTTCAATTATTTCACAACACCTACCATTCTTTCACATGTACATAAGTGGTTTTAGAAAG
>LPNX011169283.1:581684-639441 GCA_001517045.1 Pseudotsuga menziesii | reverse complement strand
CATATATATGAATTCATACATGCACATAGAATGTATATAAGTTTATGAATTAATTACAAAATTATATTTACATTCTAAACAATTTAACATGTATATATATAAAAATTATCAATTAGAACACTATGAAATTGAATAAATGAACATGCAATATGAAATTATATGAATATATAAATGTGAATTATATGAAATAGATCACTATGAAAATGAATTATATATATGAATATGAAATTGCATAACTTTTAAATCATACCAAGATGGGCTGCGCTACTTGGCCCGAAACGTCGAGAAACGTGAGTATCTCCTCCTGAAGATGGGCTGCGCTACTTGGCCCGAAACGTCGAGAAGACTTTTATTTTTCTACACAGGGCTCCACTAGCCAACATACCAATATTGTTAGCAATGGCATTTGATTCTCCAATCATAGGTTGATTTTCATCTTCTTCTCCTCTCAAGATTGCTTTTTTTTCCTCTTTCTTTCTCCATCTTTCTCTCTTATTTCTTCAATGTTGCTTTGATTCCTAGTAGATATTTTACTTCGACGCTTCTTTCCTCCCATTATGATTGATCAACATTCCAAATTCATACCTGCAACAATATGTAAACACAGTACAAAATGCTAAATTTGCATTAGAACACAAGCATTGTTTCAAATAAGTTAGTCAATTGTGAAGGATAAAATTAGTAACATGTTTATGTTTTATGTTTTATGTTTTATGTTTTATGTTTATTTAGAATTCCTTTAGTAATTCAGGTGGGAAATGAGGTTGGGAAGGTAGTTGGAATGGCATTAATGTCATCAATGCCTAAGTTCATTCTCGGGCATTTTTGTAGAATTTTAACAAAAACAGGACCTCGATCGAGGTCGTAGCTCGATTGAGTGTTTATTAGGCCCTCGATCGAGGGTTTAATAAACCCTCGATCAAATTGTTGTTAAAACCTCGATAGAGGGATTTGAATACCTAGATCGAGATCCAGACCTCGATCGAGGACCTCAAAGATAGAGAATTATCCCTCTTACAGGAAAATCAATGTTTCTCTATGTCTTCCAAGGGTGTATTTCTCCATTCATTCCACATAACTGAGCAGATTTCATACCGATAGATTCATCATCGAATCATCTATCCATTGAGGTATCATGCATGCATTTTGGCATTCATATGGGTTTTTCTTAATTCGTTCTAAAACTTACACTTAGAAAACCTCACAACATCTTTGAAGTAGCTCAAAGAAAAATCTGTAGGGTAAAAAATACACATCCGAAAATTCCTTTAAAATGCACAGCCCACACATAGACGTGCCCTCTACAAAAGGGTATCTTTGGTTTTTCAATTTTTGAAAACAGTGAAAAAAAAAGATGGGATGGACACACATGTGTATGAAATGATCCTAAAATCAGATGTGGTCACTTTCATAAAATAATAAATAATTGTATATTGCAAAATAAATTAACAAAAAAATATGTAGACCACAATGCATTTTTTGTAGATCATGCTCATACATATATATACATTTTAATTATTAATGTAAGATTGAATTATTGGGGTGGGACATGAGACACTTATTAACTTCTTCAAATTTTTAAGGTCACACAGTTCATTAAATGTGAAATTTCACACATTAAATGACATCGAAATATTTTTTTTAAATGTCATTGGGAAGCCAAGATAATATTCTACAATTTGTGTTTTTTACTACAAGTCCAATTCACATGGCATATAGGGTTTCAAGGGATTTTATCTAGCACGTGAGTAAAAAATCAGGCTTTCATTGCCAAATTTGGCCAAAAAGTGTTACCCACCTTCATGGAATCACCCAAATTCATTTAAAAAAAATGAAAACAACAAAATGTGATATTTACCTTTCTCCAAATAATAATAATTGAATATTAATTTATAACACAATTGCATGTACACACACACGCGTGTGCGCGTGCATCTTTAATCACATTATGTTACTGAATTGAAATCAAAGAAAACCAAATGTATTGAGGTTCAAGGGAGGCAAGCACTTGCATGTGGAATTTCAAGGGAGGAATGAGTATGAAATGCACCCATAGGTGTTAACCTCACTTGTCAACATGTGTTGTAGGGATTATTGTTGAGGAAGTGCAAGATCAAATGTGGAGTAGACCAAGGATTAATGCAAAATAGGTGTAGGGATGAATGCCAAATGTAGGTGCATGGTCGAATGCAAATGAGGTTTAAAGAAAAACATAGAGTAACTACATGAATGAATGCAAGATCAAATGTTGATGGTTAAATGTATGCTTTAAAAACATGGAGGGTCAAGCGCAGGGCTCAACGGAATTTACCATGAGAAAATACTAAGAGGCCGCAAGAAGTTCCTATAGGGAAGGATCAGGTTGAAGCACAAAGTGAAGGACAAGAATACTGCAAGGGTAGATAAGTTTCTTGCAAACAAAATCTTAACACTCTTCTAAGTGAACTAACACAAAAATATGCATTATTTTTACAATGAGCTTACTAGCACTGTAAAAGATCAATAAATTGTTTATAAATTTATATTTAAGTATAAATAAAATGTGTTATCTTAATATTGAGTATATATTGTAATAATGTACATATGCCATGCATTAGAGGCTAAGTGGTCAAGAGGATATTGATGATCACCCACCTACTCCATTGATCCAAGATGGTTCTACATATTTAGTTTTACTTTAGTTTCTCAAGCCTCAAATTTCTAGTGCATTTTTTGGGCAATTCCCTTGCATTTTAGGTACTACACATAGGTCATGGAACTTTTGATACTATGTCCTACCAAGCCCATAGAGAATTATTTAAGATTAGCAAAGAGTCCAAGAAGTTACCTAAACAAAATTTGCATGCAAAAGTTGCACCCCACCAAAAGTTATCATATCAAGTAGCCTCCTCGAGGCTCACATTCCTTATATTACCACATCATTTTCTAGGGTTTTTTCATCCCATGGAATCGTACTTTATGTTATAAATAATTTTTTTGTCTTGTAATTCTTAATATTGAGCATAACCGACACATCTCTCTTCAGAGATAAGCTACTACTTTTCTAACTAGTTTGTTTTACTTTGTAGTTTATAGCCTGTATCAATTTCAATCATGAATAGAATTTGGGTTTTAATGTATTGTTGTGATCTCTACAATATATTTGTGTGTGTGTTTCCATTTTATATTCATGGATTCATTTCATTCTCTAAATAATCCAGATCAAGATGGCCCTTTCTTAATGAATTATAATGTTGGTTTGATAGAATGACTAGAATGACACCAACAAAAGGAGATATTTATTCTTACTCCAAAAATAATAATGGAATATCTATTTATAAAATAGACACTCATTTAATAAAAAGCACACACCATGAAAACAATAAAATGTGATATTTATCTTACTCAAAAAAATAATAATTGAATATTGATTTATAACGCATGCGTGCATGCACACACACACACACACACACACACATCTTTAATCACATTATGTTACTGAAATTAAATAAAGGAAACCAAATGCATGGAGGTTCAAGGGAAGCAAGTACTTGCATGTGGAATGTAAGGGAGAAATGAGTATCAAATGCGCCCATAGGTGTTAACCTCACTTGTCAACATGTGTTGTAGGGATGGTTAATGAGGAAGATCAAGGTCAAATGTGGAGTAGGCCAAAGATTAATGCAAAGTAGGTGTAGGGATGAATGTCAAATGTAGGTGCATAGTTGAATGTAGAGGAGGTGTAAAGAAAAACATGGACTAACTACATGGATGAATGTGAGGTCAAATGTTGATGGGTGAATGTATGCTTTAAAAGCATGGAGGGTCAAGTGCAGGGCTCAAAGTAATTTAGCATGAGAAAAACACTAAGAGGTACGCAAGAAGGAGCGGGTTGAAACACAAAGTGAAGGATGAGCAAATTGCAAGGATAGAGAAGTAATTGCAAACAAAATCGTAACACACTTCTATTTGAACCAACACAATATTATGCATTATTTTTACAATTAGCTTACTAAAAAGATCAATAAATTGTTTATAAATTTACATTCAAGTATTAATTATGTGTTATGTTACTATTGAGTATCTACTGTAATAATGGGTATGCCATGAACTAGAGGCTAAGTGGTCAAGAGAGACCAATTCAAAATGTGTTCAAATAATAACCAAATATTATCATCTAATAATAACCAAGCAGATATTGATAATAAAGAAACCCAATATTATTAATGTAACAAAATAACTATGAACCAATGTGGTAGACACCTTTAGAGAGATGGAATATGTGAACATGAAGAAAGAGAGATGACCTCATTTCCTTTGGTTAACTTGATGTCTATTCTTTGCTCTTCAAATTTATCATTAGGCCACATATTTGCACTTAATATTACTAATAAATTTCCATTGCCAATACAATTTACACCCATTTAACACATGACAAATTGTTTTAATGTTTTGCAAAGCCAAAAATAGAGGAAAATATAACAAATTGAATCACATTATGGCAATAGTAAGATCCCTACACAAGTATGGATAGTGAAGGTGATACCAATTCTCATATCGACCAGGAAAAAAAAGTTTTTCAAGATCCTTTAAGCATCTTTCATTAAATGACATTTAAAATGGTAGATAAAACAACTTGGTGGTAAGTTTATGTAAATATGAGTTATGTGATGAATTTAATATTATAAAAAGACACAGTGTATCTATTTTAATCTAAAAGAACACTAATAAATAAGAAGAAAAATAAAGATTATTTTAATCTAAAAGACAACTACTAAGTATTAAACGCTAAATCTTGATAACCATTTGAAATCCATTTAGTTGAAAGTGCAATGATCATTGAGCACCTATCCATTTAGTTAAATATAATGATCATTGAGCACTTTTGAAAATGCTAATTTTTTTTATTTTAATAATAATTGTTATTTTTTATAAATAACGACGAGGAGGAGGAGGAGGAGGAGGAGGAATTGTTGTTGTTGTTAAACCCATTGAAAAGATTAAGAAAAGTTAAATCTTGATCACTTCAAATTGTTCATAAACTAAAGAATGAATGCATGCATGACGACGCGTCCTGAATGCTGTTTGATGGGTCCGTCCCTTCCAAAACAAAAGAAAAGAAAAAACATAACAGAGCCCCATCTAATCTCGTGACAGTCAGCTCCTTCTCTGGGTAATCGTCAGTGGTGAAGTAGGTACCTATGCACAGCACATGCTGGCCGTGAAATCCAACTTTCACCTGCCCGCCAATCTCCATCACTCATTCATTCCATCGTTGCATCACAAACAAAAATGAGAATGGACCTACCTGCAACAAAACGCGGAACTAGATGATTCATGAGATAAGTTGGGATGGCGCGCACTGGGCAGCCGTGAATAATGCGTTGAGAATCTCTCTATTCCTCTGTTTTTTTTCGTAATCAATTCAATCCTTCTGTGAGATGGGAGGCAAAGTGGCAGCCCAGCATCTCATCCAATGGTCTTCTTTCGGCAATTTTATAACTTTTTCCGCTCTTCTTCTTATTGGGTATGCGGGAACTGTAGAGTCGTCATTCATTCCGAAGGAAAAAGAAAAAGGAACTGCAATCAGCAGAGACAGCGGCAACAACCCCTCCACGGCTAGGGCACCTCTTACCTAATACTTAATGCGAATTCCTGGCCCTGTCCCGCTTCATGGCACTAAGTACGTTGCTCGACTGTGTATACGATACTACAGATATTATTAACGTACGTAACATAATTGCAATACCCTCTATGTTCAAAGTCCAGACAGCATAATATATATTCTGGGTCGACTGCCAAATGCCTCGAATAAATCATAACATCATCTGTTTCTCGAATAAAGCATAACATTGTCTGGGTTGACTGCAAACACCTTCCTGAATACAGCATAACATCGTAATTCCTTTCATTTCTTCGATGGAATTGGTCGGTCAGTTTATTTACATTTAGTAGTGGTTGGAAATTGGATTCCCTGAAAAGGAAAGTATATGAACCTCATTTTGTTTGTCTAGGTTCTAGACAAAACTGTTTTTTGCACTTCCCAATGAATCCTATCATCTATACATCTTCTTCTGCATCATCCTTTGGAGTCCCTGTTGCGCCTACGTAATATGGCCTTACAGCTTGAAACACCTCCTGTTTATAGCAAAGACCTCTTGTTTATAGCAAAGACATTGATTGGAATAGTTTGGAATGTTATAAGCAATACAACTTACTGTTTTTTAGTTGAGGAATTTTGATTGAATAATCATAATTAGTTACTTCTATTTTTTACTTTTTTGTATGGGTCCAAGGTTTGGGATCATATCTTCACTGAGTACACATGATAGAGAATGCTGGTGATAGAGAATGCTGGTCACAATGTTGTTCAAATATTTTTATGTCAAAAAATCACTATCTTATAATCATATATTTATGAGCAACTCACAAAGTACATTAATTTCTAATTTTTTATGATGCATGGAGAACATAAAACTTATCCTTTCATTGCTTCACTTTATTGATCTTGATATTGATATACTATACCCACATATTTTTCAGTGGGTAGTTATAATCTCTCCAAAAGTAAAATAAACAAAGTATTCATGTTGAGTTTTACAAAACCTATCTTTGGTTCATATGGTTTGATCCTAGAGTGCTGCTTTATCTCTAACTTCAACACCACTCAGGCTTGTATCTTTGTGTTGCAACCCTCAAGGTACACTAGAATCTACTTACCTTTTAGACTGAGGGTGAGTCTCACTTAGCTTAGAGTCTGGTCCTACCAAATTTTCATTGAAATCTATATCATCATATTCCTATATCTACTTTTTAGGGCAAGAAATTGAGGACCACTTTATATTTTGATGCTCTCCTACCACTAGATTAGAGGGTGATTCTTTTATAATTTAGCCATTCACTTGATTCTCTCTAGACATTCATTGCTTATGAGGATCAAATACTCATAGCCCTCTTCCTCCACCAGATGTTCAACCTTTGTTGATGACTTACTAGAGTCCAGTTTCCCAAACAATGTATTGGTTTGATTTCCTCTTACTCCCATCTCTTTGACACTAGTAGAAAGAGGCCCTTAGGTTCCAAGCTCACATGATAAAGTTGTTGGGGCATTGTAGAACCCATGATTTATATGGTCACATGCCCATCACACATATCTTTGTGGCCGTGAATGTTAGTTGCTTCTCCATAGAAACATGTTCGGTGAGAGAACCTCAATGAGCCTCTTCTTTTACACTATCTTATTGCATTGTGGTTTCCTAATTATTTTAGTCTTCTTTTTCCCTTTTAAAGTTTTTTTTCTTTCAAATATGTAATACTTTCACTTTTAAATATTATATCTTTTACATAATCATGGAACTTTAATATTTAATAGACGTTAATATCTAAATTAAATTATTTCTATATTAAAACAATTATTAGATACAAATGGAATCCTTCCAGCTTCAATAGATTATGTAAGTTCTTATTTTCATCAATCAATAAGTTCAATAAAAGAATAAGAAAGCAATAAGTTTTGTTGTATTTTAAATTAGTAAATATATATAATATAAGATTTATTAGAATTTTGGTTTTATAAAGTGTTCAGAGAAATCAAATCTTTCTATATGCAAACTTTTTTTAAGATTTGCTTCTTTTGGATTTGAGTTAAATCTCTAGAAAGATCAAATTGGTTGAAGTGCAACCTCTCTTCAAGTTTTGTTCCCTTAAAAATGTTTCACTTTTAAGAATTCAATATAACTTAATAAAAATGGAGTTAAGATGGATCTATGATAGTTAATATATATGACAATGAATAACAAAGATGTAGAGTTTTTTATCCTATTTTATATAGTTATTATTGCATTATGATTGTGGTTTTTAGTATTGATAACAAATTATGAATATGAAAAAAAAATTAAAATACTTATATTTATAAGGTTATTGGTATACATTGCACTTAGTGTTTATGTTAAAGGCAATGAGATCTTAATTTTGCAAGCTACCAAAATGAAATCCTATTGTATATTTGCAATTACATACTATGCAGATATCTCATTATTTATGTCTAAAAACAATTAAAAACAAAAACTTTTTTCTCATGAAAACCAAAAACCAAAATAAATAAATAAAAAACAAATTATGTAATGTTAAGATGCCTAATTGACCATTTTTTTTTGTTTATCTATGTAAAAAAAATCTTATAATAAAAAAGGAGAAAATTCAATATAATATTAGTAAAGAAAGTACTTTAAAATTATTATTTAAAAATTTATTATAAAAAAATTTAATATACATAACTAAAAATAAAGTTAACTTTTATATTATATATTATTTTCTATAAGATTTTTTATAAATAATTATTTTAATATATACCCATATATACATGACTTATATAAAAGAAGTACTCAAACCACTATATTATATGTTAATATATACTTGACTTGTATAAAAAAAAAACATAAAAAAACATGCAATAAAAACACTATGTTATATTTTAATATATGACTGGGATAAAATCATGTGCTACAAATACTATAATTTATATACATGACTTGATATCTTCCCTTCATTATCCACTTTGGAAGAGAGTAACATCTCATAGATGGTCTAACTATGAATAAAATATGGTGGATCACGTATGGAGATAGATTCGAAACATACATCATGGTTATGAGTATTGTATAACTATGATAATATTTTTTTATATAAGAGGAAAATGGGATATATATAAATGTCTATGTGATGTACTCGCCTCGCCTTTAGCAAGGATGATGAGAATGTAAATTCCAAATCATTTATGTATCAGAGAGATTGTATTTTTGTTAGAAGCAATTTACAAGGTTCAAGTTAAGATGAGTGAAATTAAGGGGCATTATTTGAATGTTACCCAAGATATATGTGAAAGAAATAATAAAAAGGCAAATATTTGTGAGAATTAATTGTTATGATTATATAATGGGAGGTTTTACCATAAATACTTATTTGGCTCACTATTGCTAAGACAATGTTTAACTTTTTCACATTCACCATATCAATAGACAAAGAAATCATGGTATACACTTTTGTCTACTGGGTAAAGCATTCCATACGTGGACATCATATTCACTCTAATACTATAGTAGTTAAAATTGAAGGGGAATGAGAAGTTACTTTAGGGTTTGTTACCAATCTACCTTGTGATGATTTTATCAAAAAAGATTGAAGTCATTGTATTTACTTCACTCAAGATTGGGTATCTATGCCGTGTTTTTCCCATAACTTTAGGAGGTATCCACACACCAGGGGTTCACTCAATGAACTTGTTCCATAGCAAGATTGTTTGCAAGATATTAAAGAATATCCCTAATTTCACTAAATAATGGAAAATGCCTCCTAAAATTGTATTGTTGAGCCCCTCTCCCAATATACCTTTCCAATTAACAAAACCCCTAGTTTCATTACATATTGTAAGTATCCATTTTTATCAACCCACTTTTAACACCCCTTTTATATCATATTATCAAGTTGTAACAAATAAGAGCCTTAGTACAACTTAGTGTAAGAAAACAAGATTTTAAATAAAATAATAGTATTTATTCCGAATAATGATCCCACCGATTGTAGGGGCAACTAATCAAATTGTAGCGTTGAATAGTGGAAGACCCAACAAAATAGTAATGGGAAAGAAAATGTGTAAAAGGAAACCCAATCAAGATATCAGTGTAACAAAGAATGCAAAAGACTGATAGTCCAATATTGATTGCAATGCTTAGAAAAGAAGAGAGTTTGTAGATGTTTCATAGGTCCATAGCTTGCCAATCTACCAATTTTTCTATAATCTTAATAATTAAACTTTATAAAAATGTAAAATTCAAAGCCTTTCATGGATGGACTTTCATACATTTTATTGTATTTAATTTATTGAGACAAGATGTGAAAAAACATTTGACTTTCGCTAATAACAAATTACAACAAATAAATAGTATTGATTCATGGGAAAAATGTATTTTTTTTAAGCATGTTTTAAAAACTTGAAACAATCCATTGACAAAAAGTTAAGTCCGAGTGAAATATTTCTTATCCATTGTGCTAACTTTTCTCTATTTTAATTGACCATCTTGTATACAATCACTTTCTAAATTTTACTTTACTTAACATTACATAAAACTCTATTTAGCATAAAATTAATATTTTAAAAACAATATCATAAAACAAATATAAAAAACATTCTATTTGACACACACACACACACACACACACACACACACACACACACACACACATATATATATATATATATATATATATATATATATATATATGTATACATATACATATGTATACATATACATATGTATATATATAACAAGCTAATATTTAAAAAAACAGTAATCGAGGCTCCAAATGATGTGTATAAGTCACGCTAGAGGAGCATGGCTATTAGTAGTCTGAGTCAAAACCTTCTGTAGTTCATGCTTGTTCTTCCAAGGAATATGTCACTCAGAGGATTCGATGAGGAATTCGATAAGGCACAACCTTGTGTGAGGTATAGGTGGAATTGATGGGAATCCAGATCTCTATGGGTGGCATCCAAATATATGAAGAAGAAGCTAGATATATGAATTTATCCAACAATTTGAATGTTATTCATCATCCCACCCAAATAAAATAGCCCCCAATATTTATATTACTATGTCAAATTAAAAATCCCCCTTGACCACTCAATATGAGGAAATATATTTTTGAGGGTTTTTGGAATACTCAAACCCCCAATATGTATGGACATGTTGTTAGAAAACATGACCGCAGAGAAATAATAGATATACAGTTAAATCATTAAACAAGATGCAAAAACAAATTTAACACATTACAGAGAGACACATATATAACGTGGTTAACTCAAATGATGGGCTACGTCCACACAGAAATTGTCAGTCATTTATTATCGTCTAGAAAGATGAAGGGATACAACCTGCAGCAATAGTGCTGCACTTCCTCTTCACGCTCTCATAGTCTCTCTCACACAATCACATAGATTGTTTACAATTCTATAATACAATACAATACCATACCCAGCCGTATTACAATGCTTTTCTTTTATAGGGGAAATACCATGGGGAAATACTACGGTTAAACCGATACCATGGGTCCGCAAAACTATTGGCCAACAAACATCCCAATTTTTTTTCCCCAAAGTGGGGGAAAGAGTGAACAGTAAACCTGGGGTACATACACAACTGAATAATATCTTTGGATCTAGAAGATCAGGCTCCACAACCAACACATGATATGATATTACCTCACCAGTGAACCCCTGTGTATTCACATTTGGCATATTCCTGCATTGTTCGAGATATTTAGGGATGATTCTGTACTACAGTTTGGTGGGGGGACTTTGTTATTTTTTCTTTAGATCTGATTAGATTATCTAATACCTCTATTTGAAAGAATAATAAGTACAACAAGATGCATAAGCTATAAAATATACACGAGACACAAAGATTTTCACCGGGGAAACCATAAAGGGAAAACCCCGTAAACTTCTTCGGAATAGTAAGATGATCAAAAGAAGAAATAATAAGTATTCAATATCTATATGTATCTCCTCTCTCTCTCTCTCTCTCTCTCTCTCTCTCTCTCTCTCTCTCTCTTGCGAACATGAGAGTGTGAGGTGTGTATAAATGAGGGCGAGTGCCTCCCTATTTATACCCTTTCCAGTCACTGACCAAACATAAGAATGAGGCCCACATGTCTTCGCTAACAGGGTTGAATTCTCCCAGAGAGGATCCAAATACACATTAGATTATGTTACCCTGGGACTATTTCCTCAACTTACAACGGACGTTGTACCTCAAGGCCTAGAAACAATTAGGACATCTCGCAAGGGGATAAGCACATCCCCAATGGGGGTACAACAAAATACAATGATAATATACATCAGAATATCTTATGAAGTTACAAATACATCAACACTCCCTCTTAACTAGGAAGGTATTCTCTCTCTTCATAGTCATCAACAAATTTGGTTAAGTCTTCATCGCAGAGTCATCATCACGGATTCATAGAGTCATCATCATAGTTGTTTCCATCATCATCTTATTATTTGATCATCATACCATACCATCTGTCATCAGAAATTTCTACAGAGACAACCCTTTTTCATGTTGGATTTAGGCCTACTCCTCTGCCAGGTCTTCATCACATATCGAGCAAGTCATCACGTATGAACTGTCTAGAACCTTCTTTACATTTCCATGATAATAACCTACATCTTCTACCTTCTTCTCGTCATGTCCAGATCATCTCTTTTGTCCTGCACAAGACAAAACAAAACAAACAAAGCATCCATGGTTGACCTACATTAGTATCATAGAACCGCCTAGGTGCACCTCTCGTGCTTCATGACTTTATCATATTAACATGGGAACACACATATATGGATATATATGTAATTACTGATTACGACACAACAACCTGTTGCATCAAGATCTTTTGCGTTCTAGGTCAACCTCAATGGATTACATCTGAACAACCTGCGCACAGGATAGCTTCACGCAACTCTGATTGCCGCAGAAGATACAAATCACATCCAACTCGATATCAAACAAGTCAGACAATAAATTTTGAATCCACACTACCTCACAACTAGCCTAGCAAGTGGCAACATACTCTGCCTCGGTTGTACTCAGCACCACACATTATTGCTTCTTGTTGAACTAAGAGATCATGCTAGATCCCAAACTGAAGCAGCAACCTGAGGCACTCTTCCTGTCAGTGGCTCTACCTGCCCAATCCAAATCAACATAACCATGTAGATTAATCTTCTGATTCACATCATATTTGAGCCCATTATCCACTGTTCCTTTTAGGTACCTCAGTATAGCTTTGCAGATATCAGGTGAACATGTCTCGAATCCACCAGGAACTCACTCAAGGTGTTCACGAAAAAACATATGTCTGATCTCATATTCATCACATACATCAATGATTCAATCATCTGACAATACATCATGGAATCGACCTTGTCGAATGAAACATCACTCAGAATCTTCAAGTTAAATGCCACAGGTGTGGCCATTTACTTGCAGTCCATCATTCTGAATCTCTTCAGAATTTCCACTGCATATTTTCCTTGACCAAGAAAGATACCATATGCACTCTACCACACCTCCATGCCTAAGAATTAGTGCATCATACCTAGGTATTTCATATCGAACTCTATAGCAAGTCTCCTCTTTGCATCTATAATGAGTTCATCTTTACCTATTAGAAACAAGTCATCGACATATAGCAGGAGTATCACTGGCCTTCTGTCTTCCACCTTGAAGTAGAGGTTGGAATCTGCTTTACTCTTGGTGAATCCCAAGCTCATAAGGAAGCTATTCATCCTGCCATACCATGTGCTCGGTGCTTGTTTCAATCCATACAAGTCCTTCTTCAATTTTCACACATGGGTCTTCCTATCATGTGTCTTAAATCCTAGTGGTTGTTCCACGTACACTTCCTCCTCAACTACACCATTCAATAAAGTTGTCTTGACATCCATCTAGTGTATTTTCCATTTCATAATTGTTGCCAAATCACGTATGGTCCTAATGGAAGTGTACCTTTCCACGGTTTCAAATGTATCTTCATAGTCTATGCCTTCTTTCTGTGAGAAGCCTCGTGTTATGAATCTCGCCTTATATTTCTTGATGCTGCCATATACATCATGCTTGATCTTGTAGATCCACTTTGAAGTCAAGACATAATTCTTCTCTGGTCTCGGAACAATCTCCTAGACATCATTCTTCATGATCAACTAATATTCCTTGATCATCGCATCCTTCCATTCTTTCTTTTTTGTAGCCTCTTCATAGGTGGAAGGTTCTTTATCAACGATGTCACACAATAGGGCCACATAGCTATTGTAGGGATTTTCCCTCTTTCTCTCTATATGTATTCCCTCTGGAGCACCATACCTTTCAGCTTATCATAAGATCTCCTATGCCCATTTTGGTTTCCTCTTGTGGGAGTCCTTCTCAAGGAATGTATCTACCGGCTCTTGTGGTTCTGTCATGTCATGATCTTCATGGTCCTATGGAATTTATTCTCCTATTTCCATATCTCAGCCTCTCATCTCTTCAGGATCCTCGACCTCCTAGATGGGTCTCCTCCTGGATCTGAAGTATGTTGAGTCTTCATCAAAGGTTACATCTCTACTGATGTCGATCTTCTTGAATCCTAGAAAGCATATTCGATAGGCCTTTGATGTATCATTGTATCCTATGAAGATACCCATCCTTCCAAAAGTATCAAGCTTGGTCCTTTTCTCCTTTGGGATATGTATGTACACCAGGAATTCAAATGTTCTCATATGGTTGACTTCTGGTTTCTCTCCTCAGAAATCCTCTTCAGGAGTCTTATTGTCAAGTACTCTATGAGGAGTATGGTTTTGTACATACACAGTTGTTCTTGTTGCCTCCTCCTAAAGGTGCTTAGGAAGATCCTGATCATGCAGCATAGCTCTTGCTTTCTCCATGATGGTTCAGTTCTTTCATTTCGCAACCCCATTCTGTTGAGGATTATATGGAGTGCCCAACTCCCTATTAATCCTAGACTCTCTACGGAGTTCCTTGAATTCTTCTAAAGTGAACTCTCTGCCATTCTTTGACCATATAGTCTTTATATTCCTATCACTTTGGTTCTCGACCAAGGCTTTGTATTCCTTGAACTTACTGAAAACTTTAATTTTCCCTTTCAAGAAATATATCCATGTATTACATGAGAAATCGTCTATAAAAGAAAACATAATGCACATACCAACCTAATGAACTAGAGGAAATAGGTCAACATACATCTGAGTGTATTATCTCCAGCATTCCTTTAGCCTTTCTCTCATTGCTGGGAAATGTCTTCTTTGCATCCTTTCCTTGTGCACATCCTTTGCAAATGGCTTCATGTTTTTCCTGGATCTCTATAATTTTTGAGACTGCTTTGCTCGCCATTGGGATTTCCATGTAGTGCACATGCATAAGCCTTTTGTGCAATAGTTTACTTGGTTCAATCGACTCATGAACTAGTGCTTGTCCAAGTTGTCCCTTCATCTTGTACAAGCCTCTGTCTTATTCTCCAATAAATGTTGCATCTTCAATTGTCTTTCCTCTGGGCCACATCAGAACTTGGCCATCAACAAAATCAAACATAATCCCTTTTGCATCTAGTGCAGAAATGGAGAGAATATTCTTCTTCAATCTTGGAACATACAGCACATCCTTCATCTTCAAGGATTTCCCAGAGTCAAGCTTGTATGAAACTTCCCCACTCCCTTTTATGGGGTATTGATAGTCATCCCCAAGTTTCACCTTATGAGCTGAGTCATGTTCAGACATATTAATGAATGATTCTTTGTATCTTGTCATATGTTTAGAAGCTCCACTATGCACAAGCCAATCATTGCTTCTATGTGGGATAGTGCCAGTAAGTGCTGATATTAGCACATACGCTTCATCTGAATCGCCCTTCTCTCGTTTGAATATTTTTTTTGTTGGTTCATAATCTTCAGAAAAATGAGTACGGTGTCTCCTTTTCTTGATGGGACAATCTCTTGCAAAGTGTCCCTTTTCATCACAAGTATAGCGTCGAACATTTGAAGTATCTCTTTTGGTATTCTTCGGTTTCTTGTCCTTCTTTTTGTTGTGTTGAAATTTCTCCTTCTTCGACATTTTCTTCAATTACTTCAAGTTGTTCTTTGATTTTAGAAACCCTTGATATTGTATAGTCTCAAATTTTTGTATCTTCGCATTCTTCAGTTGGTTCCTCGGAGTCATATTTTGGCTGATGTTCTTCCCTTCAAACATATTTTTCAAAGCATCATACACTTCTTTCGGTGTCTTGAATGAAGACACATGGGGGATGAGGTGATCCTTAATAGAATCTGCAATGATTCTCTTGGCATTAGCCATGCTTATCTTATGAGAATCCTTAGCCTCAACTCCCTCTATTTTTGGAACTTCTCCACTGATGAACTGATCCAAATCATTCTCTTCAAGGACCAAGGAGATTTTGTACTTCCATGCTCGAAAGTTAACATCCCCTCTAAGATTTCCCTCAAGCTGAGTATGGTGAGTCATATTTTCAAATAAGAACCTCAAATGGAAATAGCAAAGATTTATATCTTACCGATTTGAGGTGCCTGACCGAGTTCTAGAGTTGGTTGACCTAGGGTTTTTCAAATAAACCCTAATTTTTAAAACTTGGAGTTTGGGAAATTCATTTGGACAAAAGTATGCACCTCCTTAAGGCGAGTTTCTCAGCTAGGTCACTTTCTTAAAACTGAGGTGGTAAGCCTCCAAAACTCGATTCCCTAGTTCCTCTCGGCACTAGCGACAAGGTAAAAAATGAAAGTTTTCCAATTCATAAACTGTATCCACCAAAATATGTGCCCTACTGAGGCGAGTTAGCATATCCCTCTTTTCTTGATGATATGTGGAGAGAACACCTTGAATTAAGAAACCCTAGTTTCTGCAGGTGCATAGTACCTTCTTTTAGAGAGGCTCTGATACCATGTTAGTTTTTCTTTAGATCTCATTAGATTATCTAGGATTTCTATCTGAAAGAATGACAAGTACAACAATATGCATAAGATATAAAAGATACACGAGACACAAAGATTTTCACTGGGGTAACCATAAAGGAGAAAACCCCGCAAACTTCTTTAGAATAGTAAGATTATCAAAATAAGTAATAAGAACTATTCATCAANCCTCTTCTCTCTCTCTCTCTCTCTCTCTCTCTCTCTCTCTCTCTCTCTCTCTCTCTCTCTCTCTCTCTCTCTCTCATGTGAACTTGAGAGTGTGATGTGTGTATAAATGAGGGAGAGTGCCTCCCTATTTATACCCTTTCAAGTCACTGACCAAACATAATACTGGGACCCACATGCTTTCCCTAACAGGATTGAATTCTCCTGGAGAGGATCCAAATACACATTACATGATGTTACACTGGGGACTATTTTCCCGACTTACAATAGATGTTTTACCTCAAGGTCTAGACACAATTAAGACATTCTGTAAGGGGGTAAACACATCCCCAATGGGGGTGCAACAGCATACAATGATAATATACATCAGAATATCTTCTGAAGTTACAAATACTTCAAAAAAACTTTGGGGCACCCCTGTGGAAATGTGCCTGCTCTAGAAGTTTGTGTACAAGATGATAATGAAGGACGTGATCTTTCTCATGAAGGTAATGAAGTGATATGTGAATCTAGTAAATGGAGTCCTGAACTAGCTGCTAATTATGAAGTATGGATGGATATCAAATTTGATATCGATGCGATTGATCACTTGTAATCCACTGACTTTCGTTCTACGAATTGGACTTGGCCCAACCATTTACCTCTACCACAAATATTAGTCCAAATCATAAGAGAAGATTTGGGATTTCCATATATCAATATATAGATATTTTTGAGGTCAAATATCTTAAACAAAGTGAGTCAATGAATTCTTTTAGGGGAAAGAATTTGATAATGAATACTATTCATCGGTTACATTGAACTTATCGATCATTCGATAGGTTTGGAAGTTCAATTGGTTAGAGCACATGGTTCTGAATCATGAATCCAAGGGTTCAAATCCCTTTTATCCCAAATGACTTTGTATTTGGGTTGAAAATTCCTTCTCATCACGGTATAGTAGAGATTCTTTATAAAACATAATAAAGGTTTCTATCATAATTGCAGATCGATACTTAAGATTTCTAATTGATAATTAATGGAGTTGATTTATCAATGATTTATTCCATTATTCATTAATGGTTTTCATCCTTGTATTTATACAAATTCTCTGCATACAAAATAAGATAGGAAAATTAGCAATCTTCACCATTATATGAAAAACTCTATGTCTATAATGGAGTGGTTAGAATACATGCATAAAATAATTGGATCACTAAAATATTTGGTCGAAGGGGATAGTAAGGATGTCAATGACCTGGATAGGAACAATAATTTGTAGTTTTATTAAAATACTTACATGTTGGGTGGAAAAGAATTATTATGATCATGGTCTCCCAATGAAGAATACACCAAAATATTTGATATTAGGTATCTGGAACACTAACTTCTATAAAATTGGTGAACTACTAAAAATATAAATTCATCTAAAATTATAAAAACTAAGCATGTAGAAACCTTGAGTACTAATGCTCTTGTTAACATGTCATTTTGTAGTCGCAATATACCAAATCTCCCTTAATTACAACAATAACTGACCATCATACACACCTTGGAAGCACTCCATGGTATCCCTATGGTAATCACACCCAAAGGCCCTTAGAAGAAGGAGAACCTGATTGAACCAAAATCCAGGCATTTTCGTGACTTCCATTCACAAAGGTCAATTTAAGTATTGTATAACTATGACAATATTTTATATAGATAAATGGAAAATGGGATATATATATATATATAATGGAACCTTGGAGAGAATATGGGGAGGCCTCTGGCAGAAAAAGAAGCCCTAGGGTTTGTTTATTTTTTGCATCTATGAGAATTGAACTAGGGCTATGTAGCTGAATGTAATGGTGAATTTGTCAAGGTTAGTGGAGTATGAGGATGATAGTGACAAGGACGAAGATACTATTTTCTGTGTAGAGATCCAACATGTTTCTTTCTAGGTGGACGATATGGTTGTACCAACAGAGATCTCCAAGTGTAGTCAAGGGCCTTATCATTATCTTGATCACAATGTGGTATCATATCTAGATCCGTCGAACTCTATAATGGGGCGTTGCATCGATCCATATTGTGGAGGGTCTGACATTTGCTTGTTTTCTATTTGCTTGGTGCCATCATCAAGGATTGGTGTGTGGGAAGGATATTTTGAAGATACACTTAAAGGGTCATGTGTATCAGTTCAATGGCCTGGATTAGACTATTTAAACGTGGAGCCTAGTTTGATTGGGGGTTTTATGGGATCAAAATTAGACTTGGATAATTTTGTTAGCCTATGCCTATGTTCATTGATGGTGGAACCTAAGAAAAAGAAGGAAGGTGGTGTGGTCATGCCGTAATGAACTCTCCCTGGTTGTGGGCGTCGGTGTTTCCATAATGGACATAATGGATTTGGAAGATAGAGTGATTGTTGGGAAACTTAGCGGTCATATGATAATCCTAACAACAATTAAAAAATGGGTGTAGGAGTGTTAGGATCCTTTGGTGGGAGCTAGTCGATTAATTCATATGTTGGCTACGAGCTGGTATGGTTTCATCCATAGGAAGAGGGAGGAAATTTAGAGGATATTGGGTCATGTTTGGTTGGTTGGGAATAATTTAATTGCTTTAAAATGATGGCATCCCCTATTTGACCCTAAGGATGAAGTTATGACCATCTCTCCAATTTGGGTCAAATTACCTCAGCTTCCTTTGGAGTTTTGGATAGAGGTGGGATTGAAGCTATTGGATACCTTCTTGGGATTTTTATTACTATGGATGAATGTTGTCTAATTGGGTCCTCATGTCCAGTGGAGTGGATACTAGTGGAAGTAGATCTCATTAAATGGTTTTACAAGTAAATGGATCTAGTTATGGGGGGGCGAATTTTTATTCAAGGGTGTTCCCATGAATATGGGTAACACTCTTCAGCAAGCGAAGGGTGTGATTATGTTAAAACCATAACTCAATCGATATTATTTCAATCCCTCAATAGAGTTTTAAAAATCTCGATCAAGGAGTTAAAAAAGTGCTCAATTGAGCTATATAAAAATGTTTGATCGAGGGTTAGCAAAATCCATGATCAAGTTATACAGCTTGATTGGTGGTTTTACTAACCCTTAATCAAGTGTTTTTGTATAACTCGATCGAGCACCCATAGCTTGAACGAGCATATCCAATTCTTATCACTATAAAAAATCAACAAACCGCAACTTATTTCATTGTGTTCATTGCATAGAAATTTACTGAAAGGAAAATAGAGATGGGTTACAAATATGATAGATAAAATAGATGTGTAATTACTGTTTAAAGATGAGAAAGTTCCTATTCATTTGAAGGGTACAAAGTAATTGAATTAATAGATGTGATTGATCAAATCTACGACTCCAATTAATCTGCTACCCATATCTGTAAACAAATATATAGAGGAAACAGTGGTAGTAATACATTTGCTTGATTCTTTTTCAAGGTATTCATCATTAAACACAGGTATCAATTTTGTTTTTAATTATATTTTTTGAAATTTTATTATCTTATAATTTTATGTTTTCCTTTCATTTAATTCAAAGAGTTCGATGGACCTTAAACAATACGAATTTAAAAAAAAAATGATTAACAAAATTTTTGGGTGTCCATATTCGATCACCAAATATGGACACTCATTTTTTTAATTTAAATATATCGATCAAGCTTTTGTGCTAACCATGGTTAAACTCTTGGTTGAGGTATTTGAAAATTTGTACAAAACCTCACTCGAGGGATTTAAATACCTCGATCGATCTATTAGCTTGATTGAGGGTTTCAAAGACCTCGATCAAGGTATTTAAAACCCTCGAGCGAGGTTTTGAACGGATTCTCAAATACCTCAAATATGATAGATAAAATAGATGCATAATTAGTTTTAAAGATGAGAAAGTTCCTATTCATTTGAAGATATGGGTACATAGTAATTGAATTTGTAGATGTGATTGATCAAATATACGACTCCAATTAATCTACCACCCATATCTATAAATGAACATCTAGATGAATTGGTGGTAGTAACGCATTTACTTGATCCTTTTTCAAGGTATTTATCACTAACCATAAGTATCAATTTTGTTTTTAATTATATTTTTTGAAATTTTATTATCATATAATTTTATGCTTTCCTTTCATTAAATTCCAAGAGTTCGATGGACCTTAAACGATACTAATTTAAAAAAATTTGATGAACAAAATTTTTGGGTGTTTATATTAGATCACCGAATATGGACACTCATTTTCTTTTAATTTAAATATATCGATCGAGCTTTTGTGTTGACCATGGTTAAACTCTTGGTTGAGGTATTTGAAAATCCGTTCAAAACCTCACTTTAGGGTTTTAAATGCCTTGATCGAGTTATTATCTTGTTCAAGGGTTTTAAAGACCTCGATCTAGCTACTGATTCGATTGAGGGTTTTAAAGACCTTAATCGAGCTATGAGCTCAATCAAGGACTTAAAAAACAGTCCATTAGTGTTTCTTTCTACATTTTGAATTTGTATGCCCTCTTCATCAAACCTAAACTCTATCTTGGGATGAAACTTAGGTGGCGTACTTCATACCATTCAATTCGTCAACAAATCATCTTTCCATTGACATATAATTTACATGTTTTGGAGTTTGTATGACAATTTTTTAAATTTTCTTTTCAAACTTACTCTTGAAAACCATGTCCACGACTTCGAAGTAATGCAAAGAAAAATCAACAACAACAAAAAGTGCACAACTAAAATATTTCAAAAAATACATACGACCGAGAGAAACAAATCCTCTTTAAAATGGTATTTTTTATTTTTATTTTATTTTTTTACGATTAAAATTATGTTTGCGTGCACATAGGTGTGTACAAAATGCGAGTAAAATTGTCACTAATCACTTTCAAAAATTAATAAAAAAATTCAATTTTTAAAAGAAAATTACAAAAAAATATGTACGTCCAAGTGCATTTTTTTTTTGTGTGTGTGTGTGTGTGTGTGTGTGTGTGGAAAAAAAGGTTTTTCATATGTGTAAGTCTTTGAGCGTTGAGGAAGAAAATCACTTTATCTTAGAGTGTCCTGCTTACACCCACATTAGATCTGAGTTTCATAGTATTTTCTACAATACAAACAGTTATAACCTCCTAACTTGCCAAAACTATAGTGAGCTTGGAAAGCTTCTTGGCAAGATTTTTGAGAACATGAACAAGATTTTAAAGTAAACCAAGTATTATCCTTCTTAAGGCCAGGTAGACCAAAGTTAGTCTCAATGGGCGTTAAACACACACACGCACACACACACACATATATATTAAAAATTATGCATTTATCACTAAATTATTTTACATGCACATGAGTAACTTGTTAACTTTTCCTAAAATTTACAAGGAAAAGTCTATCATTAATTGCAATTTTAGCATATTATATAATATTATTAAATTTTCAAAAAATATATGTGGAAAGACAAAATAATTCCTTACAATTTGTTTTATCATTGCATCTTGGAGTTCATGTGGAAAATATGAGTTTTGAGAGGTTCAATTTAAGAAATCAGTAAAAGAATAGATTTTCACCATCATGTTTGGCCAAAAGTGTTACCCATCTTCATGGATTCACCCTCAAATGATAGACTACATAAATGTTCATTTTCAGTGGCGAGGCTTCATGCATATGGCCATGTTTTGGCCTACTGTAGAAAGAGATTCATATAGAAAGTTTAGAGGCCAAAACAAATGTTTGAGCTAGATACTAATACTAAAAATCCCAAGTCTCCTTTGTGGGAGGAGAGGACCCTGCTGTTATAGAGTGAGGAGATTGTTCATGGGAACAATGATGTAGTGGGGTTGAGTGCTTCAAAGGCAAGGAATGGTTAGGATTTGGTGCCTTGTGATATCTCCATTCATTTGAATATGAATCAAGGGGGTGAGGACTCTTGATAGAAAATGGCTCACAATCTCTTCGTAGTTGGATAAGTTGGAGTGCCTTTGGGCGATGGATTCTATTACTTCTGATACTACTAGTAAGTTATTGAACTTAACTTCTAGTTTTGATAGGATTAATTTAGGTCCTACCATTTATGTTGTCACCTTCTTTTCCATGTCTACCCCTAATTGCAACGTGATAGCAACCTTGGGGAAGATATGGGTTAGAGTAGGGAAATTTGGGGTGATTAGTTAGTGTTGGGGCTCTCTAGTGACTTTGTCCTCCCATAATTTTTATGCCCCCATTTACAGATTGTGGGTTCAGGGATTCAACCCTTTAGCTAGGGGGAAGGTCCATATCCTTGCAATTTTGGGCTTACTCCAAGGACTCTACTCAGTTGGGGAGTATTTGGAATAGAATTAATTAGGGAGGTTGGTTGATCAAAAGCTGGAAGGAAGTATGCTACTAAACATGCTCAGGAGAAGGCATATCAAGAAGTTTGTTAGGGTCAACAGATATTTACATATGGGATCCTTAGAGCAGGATGATCCCCGAAAGGTGCTTATGAATGAAGATTCTATTGATTAATATAAGAGGCATGAGGGGTCAGGAGAAAATTTTGTCCCTCTTACGTTTGGTATATTTAGACTCAAGCTTGACTTGATTATCATATAGGAAACTATGGGTCAAGAGGTTCAGGTGGTGATGGATATGCATAAGAAGTTGTGGAGTTCGGAATTCTACGCTTTGGATTCAATTGGTATGTTGGGTGGGATGTTAACAAACTTCTTCCCCAATATAATACTTTGAAATTGTTTTGCAATGAAGTATGTATTTTGTACAAAATTCTATTGCAAAGAAATTGATCATGTGTTTATGGTCCTAATTATTTATGTGTCTTCTGATTGAAGATAGGGATTTTGGGAGAACATTTTTCTCTTTAAACTATCTCAAGGTGAATAATCTTATCGTCGAAGGGATTTAATTTTACTATCAAAATTAATAGATTTCGGATGGCTTGACTCGTGAGGATAGACATGCATAGTTCTTTATTGACAAGTTTTAGGAAGTTGATTGGTTGGATGTAGGCCCAATATGTTTGTGACCTACTTGGTCCAATAATCGGGTAGGAGTGGTTGGGATATTGAAAATATTAGACAAATCCTTTGTACATTCTATTTTGGTCAAAGATATCAATAATTGTAGGTATTGGGTGGGTACAAGGAAGTTTTCAGATCACTTCCCGGTTTTTTGAAAGTTGGATGTTGGTAGGGGAAATTAGGTGCTCCGTTTAGGGGGTAGGGGAAACCCCAAAGGAGAAACATCCACAAGACACAGAAAACGAGATCTTATTGGTCAACCAATAGAAGATTACATCCAGCCAGGACCCTCTCCTGGCTCAATATTTGCCTCAAAGAGTTACATATTTAAACAAATCTTTACACAGTTACACAAAACTGATTTATTAATTGTTGCCCCTCTTTGCTCAGTTTTTTCAACAAGAAAACACTAAATCTTCCACAAGTCTCGCATAAAATTAAACCGTCTTATTCTCAATTGAATTGTCACCAATTCTCAACAACTCGCATGTATTCTTCTCTTCAATTTAAGATGCCTTCTAACATTTGTTTATCAACTATAGAGCTTTTAGCATTTGGAATTAATCTTTTTTAATCAAAAGCGAGATGTGTGAATTTTAGGCCCATTTGCGACTGATCGCGTTGATTATCATCTAGTTGTTTACCGCGGCTTCAATATCTTAATATATTTCCGACTCAATCCAAATATAAGAGTTCTATGGGAAGGCATGCAAATAATGAAACGATAAATCAAATTTTAAAATTGAGCAACTTGGAATGTCTGACCATAGGAAGCGATTCCTTGAAAGAGAAAACTAGAGTAACAAAGATATTTTGATTGTTTAAACATTTTAAAAGTTTAAAATTGTATATATTGAAGTTTAAAAGTTTAAATTGTCAAAATATTGCAAGTTAATGCATGAATACATGTAATCAGTCGTTGAAATCAATGGCTTTTGCAAATTACCCTTCAATATTTTATTCCCAATCTATTTTGTTTTATCTTAAAATAAATCATCAATTTTTATCCTCAACCCATTAACTTAAAAAATTGAATAATGAAAAATTATTAACATAAAAATTTGATTTTAAAGTTGAATTAGGAAAAACCATTAACTTAAAAAATTGAATGATTAAATTTGTATAATGAATGTAGGTAGCAACATGAAGAACTTTTAACTCTAAAGACCTAACCTTGAAACTTAAACTTGAAATTTTAACCTTAACTTGCATCCCTTATATCAAATATCCAAACCATTAAACCTCAACCTTAAATAAAAGAGGCTAGACATTGCCTTGACATTTCCTTCATTTAAAGAGTTCACAAACATTACATTTTATTATTTTGTCAATGCATATACTTAAGTCTTATAATATTTAAAACTTTAAACCAAAACCATCAATCAACCCTAAATGGGAATACCAACTATTTAGATACCAACTTCAAGGTTCTACATTCGAGAAGACTTGCCAACTCCATATATAGAGGTTGTATGGTGAATAAACATAACTTCCATTGAATAATATGAAATTTGAGAAGACTTGCAAGCACCATATATGCATTGTTGTTTAGTAAACAATATGAAATTTTAGACTTGCAAGCACAACACATGTCATTGCTCTAGTGAAGCTTGATATAAAAATAATATTTGTAGAATGAAGATGCTTTTAGATTTAGGTAATAAAGTGATGGACAACTATCAAAACTAATGTATGTACATTGTGTTATGGAGTCAAGACCAGAGAGCAATAAGGCTCAAGTATGATGGAGAAGATGTGATTTGTACATGCATTGATGTGCTACAATTAAGCCAAACATATTTTTAGATTGTGTAAGAATAAGTGAGGTTTCTTATGTAAGATGCATTGTCATGACCATGAGGTTACGATCAAGTAATAATGTGAAACCATGAACAATATAGAAATCACCACACATGAAACCCTTGATGAAGTAGTACGTGTACAACAACATTCTAATTGATTAATCATCTAACAACATATCATATCTTCAAATTCAATTTCATTGTGAGATTAAGAAGCTATAATTTACCAAACTGAATCTTCTTTCTTAATTACAATCAACTTTAAATAATGAATGAACAACTATAACCAACAAAGTCCAATGAAAAATCTCTCAATTATCCAAGGTTACATCAAGAGTTAGGGAAGGCTTTACCTTACCCTTAATGTCCTCTTATTGGAGCAATAATTCCCTTTTACAAAGATTATTTCAATAGCAACTATAATGGAAATCCTTGAAAAATCTTAGTCATCCATGCAAGAAAAAAGAGATAAAGAAATATTACATGAAGCTTGACCCATGACTTCTTCCTCCTACGAGATATTCAACTAATCTTGGATGGGAAGTCCAATTCATCCAACCATATGTTTGAAAATAAGATCTCTCTTGGCTCTATGGAACTTGTCCTCGAACATGATATAATTAAATATTATTGAGTAATTTCAAAATCCATGAACCTTATAGAAATGATAATATTAAAATACATAAGAGAGTATAGAAGTCTCCTTCAAGCTAGGCACTCCTCATTAAGAGTGAAAAAATGCATAATTGAATAGTTCCTTACAACCGCATGTCTCCCTCTCATGAGGGACATTACTCAAATCAAGGTCGATTGTATGACCTTGTCTGTAAGGTTTATGTACCACATGTCCCATTCCTAGCTTTGACACTCTTCAAGAATGACCATCTAAAAGTTTCATCTTTCCAAAATAGCATAGAAATCGAGAAAAGGTGGATATCTCCTCAAATTATTCCATAATCCTTCTTTAAGATAATGCATAGTTTCCATTTGTCTTGTCCTTAGTTCGGGCATTCCTTAATAAGGTGGTTTACCCTTTGACCCTTCTTGCTTTACCTTGGAATTTTCCTTATAAGCATCCCTTTATGACACTACTATTCTTTGTCCCTTTGACCTTGTGATGAAACTGTCCCAAAAATATTGTTGGTGTTGAACTCTCTATGCTCTTTAAGCTAGAATGTCATGTTGCTCAGCTACTTATGCTAGAAAGTTGGAATGTCTTTCCTTAGTTACTGCTTTTTTTTCTCATATCTTCCTTGATTGTTATCACTTTCCAACTTCTACATTTTCAATTCTATTTCCATGCTCTATCATAGACATTGTCACATACAACTCTTGTTTTTTAGCAACAAATTCAATTTCATAAAATAAACATTATAATTAATCCTACTCAATGATTACATAATACAAAGGTGGTAGAATTCATTGTTTGTTACTCAACATAATGATTTGATTAAGTTTTACATTAATAATACAAAGTTCATAACAACCATCTATTTGCCTCAATAAGACGGTGAGATCTATATATAAAGGCTTTTACTAGGAGTGGTGATCCCATGGGGGATTCACCTTGTTGAGCAATATCTTATCACGTTCATTCATAAAGGTGGTTTTTTAATTGTGAAAAATAAGGTCAATATATTGTAGGTATTGGGGGGGCACAGAGTACAATATGGGGTGTTTATAGGTATTCAAGGGGTATAAAAAGGGGTTTATAGTAAAAATAGGGAATATATCGTAAAAATAGGGTTCTTTTAATTGGAAGTATGTATTGGGAGGGGGGCTCAGCAAAAGTAGTTTTGTAGGTAATTATCAATATATAGTGAAATTAATGGTATTCTTTAATATCCCATGAACGAAGGTGAAATGACATAGTTTTAGTGAGCGAAGGGTGATCCCAGCCTCCAACCGTTCATATGCAAGCTTTACAATCTCAAAATTTTTAAAGTGGTCATATAAATAGAAAATAACATTATGGGGATTTTAATTGGATCAAAATCAATAAAATGTTTGTTACCAGAATGTGGTCCATATTTTGTGTGATATTTGAATAGCATATAGATTAAGTTTTATTTTAATATGTTTATGTTTAATATTCCTATCATTAGTGAACATTTCTTTAGTGAATCTCAAGTTGTTATTTTTTCTTTGAGTAAGTTTAGATATAAGGATTAGGCTTTATTACTTCACGGAGGAATATGTTTTCTTCTTGTCCCTCTTATCTGTTTGATTATCACATGATATTTCTTAAAGATTGAACACCTTGAGCATCCTCTCACACAAATAGATCACAAATCAACACACTGTTGTTTTTATGTAGTTTAAAAGGCTCTCAAAGAGGGAAACACTCCACGACCCTAGTCAAATAGTTATTTGAGGCAATATTATTATGCAAAGAAAAGAATATTGCAAATAAGCCTCTCATAATCAATCAACTAGTAAATGGCCCTCCATGCTCTTTAAACAAAGATCATGGTCCAATCAGGTTCTAAGCCACAAATCAATGGTTGTTAAGGTCGAGTAAAAGATGAACCATCAGATCACTTTATGTTAAGAAAATATTGTGACCATCAAATTACATATATACAAATGGATATTAATGCATACTAAAGAAGTACATTTTTCCTAATGGATATATTAAGATAAGTTGATCTTAACTAACTCTTAAGTGTCTAAATATCCTAACACCCCCCCTTAAAAATAACTTGAGATGGGATTCAAGGATTTACAGAAATGACACTACACGAGAAGGAATGAGGCATTATAGCATATTCCCCCTTAACGACAAATTCCTTAAATCCTAATATAGATCAAAGTTTATAGATTTGGTTTTGTAAGAGAGTTTATGAATATATATGCAACTTGCCATATCTCTAGGGGAAAAGAGCACATTGAGAATACGATCATGAACAAGATTTTTGATGAAGTGCATATGTAGCTCAATGTGTTTGTTGCATTGATTTTAAGCTAGATCTTTGGTGAGCTTGATGGCACTCTGATTATCACACCAAAGGGTAGTCAGATGTTGTTGGTTGAATACAAAATTTGAAAGGATTTGTCAAAGCTACAAAGCTTCATGACTGGCATTAATTGTGACTTGATAATTTGCTTCGGCAAAATATTATTGTTTCTTACAAACCCAAGTGACAGGTCTAGAACCAAGACTGAAAACATAACCTCCAATAGACTTATAATCATCAGGATCAGTGGCCAAAGTTGAATCAGTGAAACCAACCAATAATGGAGCCCCCTTGAATTGTAATGAATCTCAAACTAAATTGTACCCTATATAGATCGAAGTATCCTTTTTGTTGTTTTCCAATGTCTTTCATGGGGTATTTTCATATATTAGGAAACAAGACCAACATCAAAGGAAATTTCAGGATGGGTATGAGTCAAGTATAAGAGACTACCAACAAACTAACGATACAAGGTGGCATTCTCTTCGAGTGAAGTGCAAGTGGCGAAAAGTTTGACTCTAGAATGGAAGCGATATGGGGTTGGTTTATAATCATCCATGTAAAAGCGACAAAGAATGTCACAAACATAGTTAGAATGAGAAAGAAATATTCCGTCTTGGTTTATACGACTTGGAGGCCAAGAAAACAATGCAAATTTCCTAATTCTGTCATTTCAAAGTTCTTCTTAAGGATGGATTTCAGATGAGTTAAAATTTTATGGTCACTACCAATAACAATAAATTTATCAACATAAATAACAAGGATGATGAGATGGTTTCCTACTTTCTTGGTATAGACATTGGGGTCAAAATGACATCTAGAAAAATTAGTGTCAAGGAGAAATCTATCCATTTTGGCATACAATGCTCGAGGAGCTTACTTAAGACCATATAAGGATTTATTAAAGTGACAAACAAGGTGAGAGTCATCCTGAACATAGCAGGTTGTTGTTCCATGTAAATTTATTCTTGCAAATCCCCATGCAAGAAGCCAAACTTGAAATCCATTTGATGGACCTCCCATTTATATAAGGCTACAAGGGAAAGAATAAGGAAGATGGAATTCATTTTGGCTACATGGGAAAAGGTTTCATTGTAGTCAATTCCTTCAACTTAGAAAAATATTTTGGCAAAGTAACCTTGCCTTCAGTCTTTCAACATTTCTATTTGATGCATACTTAGTTTTATACACGTGTTTCAATCTAACAAGTTTTCTTTCTTTCGGAAGAGATACAAGATCCCAAGCATCGTTCGCCATTAAGGAACAATATTCTTCATCCATGGTTGCATCCCATTCTATATTCCTTAAGCTTCTGCAAATGTCTCTGGATCATGATTCTCTGAAACTCGAGCCAAAAGAGAAGTGGCTCAATGGAACTAAGAACATGTTCGGTGTTGATCTCTAGGATCACCAGTGAGATCACTAGCCACTTCGCATGTTGAATGAGCCCATTGACGAAGCGGTTGTATTGGTGCAACTGGAGGAAAATGAGCCACCATAGGTGGATTTTCATCCTCCTTGTCATCATCATAAACTAGAGTAGGAATGTTGTTAAGGAAGTTGGGAGTAGAAGATGGCACAAACATTGAATTATGCTCTTAGGACACAAATGGCGCACACATCAAACTAGGCTCAAAAATGGAAACACTACACAACTCAATTCAAATAGCTACTTGAGGCAATATTATTATGCAAAGAAAATATTATTATAAATATGCTTCTCATAATCTATCAACTAGCAAATGACCATCCATGCTCGTTAAATAGAGATCATGGACCAATCAAGTGTCAAGCCACATATCAATGATCATTAAGATCGATGAGAAGATGAATTGGCATATCACACTAATACATATTAAGGAAACACACTTTACCTAAAGTATAGATTATGGTTGCTTTTGTTTTGATGCTCCTTGTTATCGGTTGTTTTAGTGTACTACTGGATGGAGCTCATCATTATCAATATGAGTTTGAAACAGTTATACCATATTCAAGTCAGCACATATATCAATAAGATTGAATACGGGTGAATAAAATGAAATCCATCTAGTCCCACCAGCCTTCATGGGATAATATAATGCATGAGACTGAAATGAGCATTGAATGACCATTGTCCTTGTGGTTGGCTGTGGATCTCTGATATGTAGCATCCATCCATCAAAATCAATGCTACCCCAGCCCAGACCTACACCCGAATAAGCTCATGGCGGCCCGACCCAACGCAAGCAAAGCGATCATGTGGTTTTGGAAAGCGAGAATAAGTAAAGTGGTTATAAACTATTATTCATAAACTGATGGATGCATGCATGCAGTGCAATGGACCTTCTTCCCGAGGATGGATCTGTCCGTTCTCAAACATTAAACAAAAAAAACAGATTCCCATTACTCTCGTGACAGGATGCCCATTAATCTCATGGCAGGCCAGTCAGTCTCCTCTATTGGTATTTGTTACTTCACAGACTCGCTTACCTACTATATCTCCATCACTCATTCGTATATTGATAACGACCATAAAACAAAGAAAGAAACAACCAATCTGTGAAGAAAATAAGGAAGTAAATGATGGCTGAGAGATGAGCTGGGGCGCACTGGGCAGGCAGGGCGAGGCGTGCGTGATACCTTGAGAATCTCTCTGCTTACTTTTTTATTCAAACAAATCCGTGAGTGATCACTTCTATGACTACGGCCTTCTTTTCACATTTCTATTATAATTTATTTCCAATCTCTCTTTGTTCTGTGTGAACTGTGGTGTTTTCAATCATTCTAAAAAAACAGCAAAAGAAGAAAGTCTGAGCTGACAACTGGCGCCCTTCCTCCTCCTCCGTGCCGCTACACGGCACTGAGTACACTACTTGTCTGTCGCTGATAATATAATATAATTTCCGTTTACAAAGTCCACACAAGCTTAACATCATACTGCCTTTCGTTTTCTTAGATGAAATTTGGTTGGTGATGAGAAATTGGAAAATACCAAATACACTATCTTTTCGTTTGTATGTTTATCTAGGTTTGCTATCTTTTCATTTATATGTTTATCTAGATTTGCTTACTTTGCCCAATATGTCTAACTATTTAACTATGACTTACTTTCTTTTGTCTCACATGCAAGTGGATTTGTCTTCTAAACTTTAACATTAAACTTTTTATCCTTGGGTATAATGATGGCTTCATTTAGCTTAACTAAAAGTTTGCTTTCACTAATTTTGCAATGAAACAAGCTACTATATTTTGGATAACAATGTATTTTTCAAATCTATTTCTAAAGTCTGACCAAAAAATCGCTTTATAATCTATATTATGATGTTCTCAATAGTACAAGATTAGAGAACAGTTGTTTTTGGTTTCTTTATAGATTTACTTCACACTCAATAGCTTATGAAAGTGAAAGATGTTTAACCATTTTTCTCTGAGAGAAGTACAATCTTCACCAAACCAACATGCACATAATGATACTCTTAGCTCAAACCGAGCCGACTAAACTTGAGTTTACCGCTCAGATATTAAAAATTTCATTTTCACCCGACTTTTTTTTCCTTTTTTTTCCTTCTCGGGTGAAACTTGTCTAACTCCAAATTAGACAAGTTTATCAAATTTGGTCGGCCACCGGACTAATTTACTCGACAAGTTCTTACTTGTCGATTCTACCGATAGTTACTTGGACTCACTTGAAATTTGGCCGACCACCCGACTAATTTACTCGACAAGTTCTTACTTGTCCACAGTTACTTGGACTCACTTGCTCTGCTTTGGTTTTAGTCGGAGTTTACAGAGTATGTTTCTTACAAATATTTTTCACCTGTGAGTAAGATGAAGTAAAAACAAACATATTAACAATTCGACATAACTTATAAAAACATATACCCAAATATTTAGGAAGACTCAAGTCGACCACTTTGCCGTAAAACTTGGAACTTTCATGGAGTGCGAAATTTATGGGTTCGTGTTCTTTCACACAGTTGTAAAACATTTACACAAGTAAATCTTAAAATATTTTGTGGCTAAATAAACATGCATTCAACCATAAACTATTTCATATATATATATATATATATATATTGTTCGAAAATAACAAATATATTACAAACTTGTCGATCCAAACTTGTCGGCTCACTGACTGATCCTTTTACGGAGCTTCGGCTCTTCGACAGAATCACATACACAAAAGCTTGAGCTTCAACTTCTCTTTCTTTCTTTTCTCACCCTTGAGTTCTCTCGCGAGTTCTGGTGTCTAACTTGATTTACAATCTTCTTCTACTATTTATAGGAAACCTAAAAATTGCTTCTTCGTGAATCAACTGACTCACCATTAAAGACTGTAATAACTACCCACCTAACAAACTTAGCTTCAGAAATTAATTCGACTGGTTTAGATTGCCGAATCGTGGACTCTTCACTCTTGTCAAACTAACCGACAAGATCTTGACTGATACAGACACTGGTAGAGTCGACTGAGATCAGATACGAATCTGTGAGTAATTAATATTTCCAACACTCCCCCTTAATAATGAGCAAATGGGGATTTTTAAAACAAAATTTTCAAAATGTTTCAGAGCTTAGACATGCTCTGTTCATGACAAAGTTCACTGTGCAGAACTTGGCATTCCAAGATAACTATGCAGATACTAGAATGTGTCCTTTGCCAATGGTTTTGTAAAGATGTCTACAAGTTGATCTTCAGACTTGCAAAATTCCAAACAAATTTCTTTATTGTTCACCAACTCTCTTATGAAATGAAACCTTATGTCAATGTGCTTGGTTCTCTTGTGAAACACATGATTCTTGGATAATGCAATGGTTGAATTGTTGTTGCAGAAGATGGTTTTCGGTTCTTGATGGTTCTATGACAATTCTTTTAACACTCTCCTCATCCAAACAGCTTGACTTGTAGCACTTGTAGCTGCAGCATACTCTACTTCTACTGAAGACAAAGTTATTATGCGTTGTTTCTTTGAATCCCATGAAACAACACTTGTACCAAAAAGAAATATGTACCCATATGTGCTCTTCCTGTCATCTATGCTGCCCCCATTGTCACTTTCAGTGTATCCAATGAGTTTAAAATTTTCTGAGGTTGAATACATAATGCCAAGGTCTTTTGTGCCACTTACATACCTCACAATTCTTTTACCTGCTTGCCAATGTGAGTCTTTTGGTGACTCCGTGAACCTTGAGATCAGACTTACTCCATGCATTATGTCTGGTCTTGTCGCTGTCAAATACATAAGGTTGCCAACAAGCCTTTTGAACAGCATAGATCTACAGTTGATCCCTCATCATCCTTGCTCAATTTTAAACCTGTTATTGCTGGTGTTGGGGCTGTCTTGCAATTAGACATGTTAAATCTTTTTAAAACTTCACTTGCATACTTTTTCTGTGATATAAAAACACCACTTTCAGGCTGTTGAACTTCAATTCCCAGAAAAACTTCATAAGCCCCAGATCAGTCACTTCAAATTCACTTTCCATGACTGCTTTAAATCTGTTAAGCCAAAGTCACCATTATATATTAAATCATCTACATACAGGCAGTCAATTAACATCTTAACTTGCTCATCAACTTTGGTGTACAATGTCGGTTCACTTTCACTTCTGTGAAATTCATTTTCAATGAGATAGGAATCAATCCCGACTGTACCAAGCTCTAGGATCTTGCTTCAAACCATAGAGTGCCTTTTTCATCCTGTACACGTTATGCTCTTGACCTAGAAATTCATACCCTTGTGGTTGTTCCACATATACTTCCTTTTCTATATAGCCATTTAAGAATGCCGACTTAACATCCATTTGATAAACATGCCATTTATTTTGTGCAGCAATGGCTAAGACTGTTCTGACTGTATCCATGCGTGCAACAGGTGCAAATGTTTCATTAAAGTCTATGCTGGGATGTTGTGTGAACCCTCTTTCTACCATTCTTGCTTTGTGCTTTTGCACATTCCCATCAGCATCTTGCTTGGTCTTGTAAATCCATTTGTCACAGATTACATCTTTGTCTTTTGGTACATCAACCAGCTCCCAAGTCTGGCTATTCTCAATGCATTCTATTTCTTGATCCATGGCTTGTGCACACACTTCTTCTTCAATGGCTTCTTCAAATGTTAGTGGATCATATATAGGATAAAATAATGCAAAGAGAGAGAATTAATTTGTTGTACCAGCTTCATATATCTCATGCAGACTTCTTGTCTTCACCGGTTCTGTGGATGTCGACCTTGACGAAATGCTTGATGGAGTATAATGTCCTCTAGGTGTACTTGTCGGTGTAGCTTGAGCTGCCACTTGTGTCGATGGTCCTTGTGTTGAACCATGTCGTGGTGTCATGGGAGTCGATGGTGCTATGACTAGTTGACTTACATGTGGTGTTTGAACTACTTCCTCTTCCATAACATCATTGTCGACATTCAACACAAACTTGACATTTAGGTCGACAGTTCCATCCCATGATTCATTCTCGACAAATTGAACATCTCGACTGATTATCACTTTCCTTGTGACAGAATCATACAACTTGTATGCTTTTGTATCTTCAAAATAGCCGACAAAATTACATTTTTGTCCCTTCCTGTCTAGCTTCCTTCTCAGCTCTTCTGGAACATAAGCATATGCAACACAACCAAAAACTTTTAAATGAGAAACACTATGATTCATACCTATCCATGCTTCTTGGGTAACATTGTTCTTCACACTCTTTGACAGACACGGATTCATAATGTATACAGCAGTTGCGACTGCTTCACCCCAATATTCATTTGGCAAATGCTTGGCTTCCAACATGCTGTGCGCCATCTCCATTATGGTTCTGTTCTTTCTTTTGGAAATACAGTTCTGTTGAGGTGTATACCGTGAAGTGAATTGTTTTTGTATGCCATGGGTCTTGCAAAAATTTAGAAATTCAATTGAAACATATTCACCTCCTCTGGCAGTCCTTAAGATCTTGATGCGGTGTCCATTTTGGTTTTCTACAAGTGCCTTGAAATGCTAAAAATAACGAAATGCATCAGATTTATGGCTTCACTTAGCTTAACAAAAAGTTTACTTTCACTAAATTTGCAATGAAACAAGCAAATATATATTTGGATAACAATGTATTTTTCAAATCTATTTCTTAAGTCTGACAAAAAAATCACTTTATAATCTATATTATGATGCTCTCAATAGTACAAGATTAGAGAACAGGTGTTTTTGGTTTCTTTATAGATTTACTTCACACTCAATAGCTTATGAAAGTGAAAGATGTTTAACCATTTTCCTCTAAGAGAAGTACAATCTTCACCAACCCAACATGCACATAATGATACTGTTAGCTGAAACCGAGCCAACTAAACTTGAGCTTACCGCTCAGTTATTAAAAATTTCATTTTCACCCGACTTTTTTTTCTTTTTTTTTACTTGTTGGGTGAAACTTGTCTAACTCCAAATTAGACAAGCTTATCAAATTTGGTCGGCCACCGGACTAATTTACTCCACAAGTTCTTACTTGTGGGTTCTACCGACAGTTACTTGGACTCACTTGAAATTTGGTGGGCCACCCGACTAATTTACTTGACAAGTTCTTACTTGTCTGTTCTATGGACAGTTACTTGGACTCACTTGCTCTCATTTGGTTTTAGTTGGAGTTTATAGAGTATGTTTCTTACAAATATTTTTCACCTGTGAGTAAGATGAAGTAAAAACCGACATATTAACAATTCAACATAACTTATAAAAACATATAACCAAATATTTAGGAAGACTTGAATCGACTACTTTGCCGTAAAACCTGGAACTTTCACGGACTGAGAAATTTATGGGTTCGTGTTCTTTCAGTCAACCGTAATTGTAAAAACATTTACACAAGTATATCTGGAAATATTGTGTGGCTAAATAAACATGCATTCAACCATAAACTATTTCATATATATATATATATATATATATATATATATGTATATGTATATGTATATGTATATGTATATGTATATGTATATGTATATATGTATATGTATATATATATGTTCTAAACTATATATATATATATATATATGTATATGTATATGTATATATGTATATGTATATATATATGTTCTAAACTATATATATATATATATATATGTATATGTATATGTATATATGTATATGTATATATATATGTTCTAAACTATATATATATATATATATATGTATATGTATATGTATATATGTATATGTATATATATATGTTCTAAACTATATATATATATATATATATGTATGTATGTATGTATGTATGTATGTATGTAGTTTAGAAATAACAAATATATTACAAAAATTTTGATCCAAACTTGTCGGCTCACTGACTGATCCTTTTACGGAGCTTCGGCTCTTCGACAGAATCACATACACAGAAGCTTGAGCTTCAACTTCTCTTTCTTTCTTTTCTCACCCTGGAGTTCTCTCTCGAGTTCTGGTGTCTAACTTGATTTACAATCTTCTTCTACTATTTATAGGAAACCTGAAAATTGCATCTTCGTGAATCGACTTACTCACCATTAAAGAATGTAATAACTATCTACCTAACAAATTTAGCTTCAGAAATTAATTCGACTGGTTTAGATTTCCGAATCGTGGACTCTTCACTCTTGTCAGACTAACCGACAAGATCTTGACTGATACATACTCTGGTAGAGTCGGCTGAGATCAGATACGGATCTGTGAGTAATTAATATTTCCAACACTCCCCCTTAATAATGAGCAGATGGGGATTTTTAAAACAAAAATTTCAAAATGTTTCAGAGCTTAGACATGCTCTATTCATGACAGAGTTCACTGTGCAGAACTTGGCATTCCAAGATAACTATGCAGATACTGGAATGTGTCCTTTGCTAATGGTTTTGTAAATATGTCTGCAAGTTGATCTTTAGACCTGCAAAATTCCAAACAAATGTCTTTGTTGTTCACCAACTCTCTTATGAAATGAAACCTTATGTCGATGTGGTTGGTTCTCTTGTGAAACACATGATTCTTGGATAATGCAATGGTTTATTTGTTGTCGCAGAAGATGGTTTTCGGTTCTTGATGGTTATGTGACAATTCTTTTAACACTCTCCTCATCTAAACATCTTGGCATGCAGCACTTGTAGCTGTAGCATACTCTACTTCTGCTAAAGACAAAGTTAATATGGGTTGTTTCTTTGAAGCCCGTGAAACAACACTTGTACCAAAAAGAAATATGTACCCATATGTGCTCTTCCTATCATCTATGCTGCCCCCATTGTCACTGTCAGTGTATCCAATGAGTTTAAAATTTTCTGAGGTTGAATACATAATGCCAAGGTCTTTTGTGCCACTTACATACCTCACAATTCTTTTACCTGCTTGCCAATGTGAGTCTTTTGGTGACTCCATGAACCTTGAGATCAGACTTACTCCATACATTATGTCTGGTCTTGCCACTATCAAATACATAAGGTTTCCAACAAGCCTTTTGAACAACATAGGATCTACAGTTGATCCTTCATCATCCTTGCTCCATTTTAAACCTGTTATTGCTGGTGTTGGGGTTGTCTTGCAATTAGACATGTTAAATGTTTTTAAAACTTCACTTGCATACTTTTTCTGTGATATAAAAATACCACTTTCAGACTGTTGAACTTCAATTCCCAGGAAAAACTTCATAAGCCCCAGATCAGTCACTTCAAATTCACTTTCCATGACTGCTTTAAATATGTTATGCCAAAGTCACCATTATATATTAAATCATCTACATATAGGCAGGAAATTAACATATTAACTTGCTCATCAACTTTGGTGTACAATGTCAGTTCACTTTCACTTCTGTGAAATCCATTTTCAGTGATATAGGAATCAATCCGACTGTACCAAGCTCTAGGAGCTTGCTTCAAACCATAGAGTGCCTTTTTCATCCTATACACTTTATGCTCTTGACCTGGAAATTCATACCCTTGTGGCTGTTCCACATATACTTCCTTTTCTATATAGCCATTTAAGAATGCCGACTTAACATCCATTTGATAAACATGCCATTTGTTTTGTGCAGCAATGGCCAAGACTGTTCTAACTGTATCCATGCGTGCAACAAGTGCAAATGTTTCATTGAAGTCTATGCCGAGATGTTGCGTGAACCCTCTTTCTACCATTCTTGCTTTGTGCTTCTACACATTCCCATCAGCATCTTGCTTGGTCTTGTAAATCCATTTGTCACGGATTACATCTTTGTCTTTTGGTACATCAACCAGCCCCCAAGTCTGGCTCTTCTCAATGCATTCTATTTCTTGATCCATGGCTTGTGCCCACACTTCTTCTTCAATGGCTTCTTCAAATGTTAGTGGATCATATATAGGAGAAAATAATGCAAAGAGAGAGAATTAATTTGCTGTACCATCTTCATATATCTCATGCAAACTTCTTGTCTTCGCCGCTTCTGTGGATGTTGACCTTGACAAAATGCTTGATGGAGTCTGATGTCCTCTAGGTGTACTTGTCCGTGTAGCTTGAGCTGCCACTTGTGTCAATGGTCCTTGTGTTGAACCATGTCATCGTGTCATGGGAGTCAACGGTCCTGTGACTGGTTGAATTACATGTGGTGTTTGAACTACTTCCTCTTCCATAACATCATTGTCGACATTCGACACAATCTTGACATTTATGTCGACAGTTCCATCCCATGATTCATTCTCGACAAATTGAACATATCGACTGATTATCACTTTCCTTGTGACAGGATCATACAACTTGTATGCTTTTGTGTCTTCAGAATAGCCAACAAAATTACATTTTTGTCCCTTCTTGTCTAGCTTCCTTCTCAACTCTTCTGGAACATGAGCATATGCAACACAACCAAAAAATTTTAAATGAGAAACACTACGATTCATACATGTCCAAGCTTCTTGGGGAACTTTGTTCTTCACACTCTTTGTCGGACACTGATTCATAATGTATACAGTAGTTGCGACTACTTCACCCCAATATTCATTTGGCAAATGCTTGGCTTCCAACATGCTGTGCGCCATCTCCATTATGGTTCTGTTCTTTCTTTCGGAAATACCGTTCTGTTGAGGTGTATACCGTGAAGTGAATTTTTTTTATATGCCATGGGTCTTGCAAAAATTTAGAACTTCATTTGAAACATATTCACTTCCTCTGTCAGTCCTTAAGCTCTTGATGCGGTGTCCATTTTGGTTCTCTATGAGTGCCTTTAAATGCTGAAAATAACGAAATGCATCAGATTTATGGCTTCACTTAGCTTAACTAAAAGTTTGCTTTCACTAAATTTGCAATGAAACAAGCAAATATATATTTGGATAACAATGTATTTTTCAAATCTATTTCTTAAGTCTGACAAAAAAATCACTTTATAATCTATATTATAATGCTCTCAATAGTACAAGATTATAGAACAGTTGTTTTTGGTTTCTTTATAGATTTACTTCACACTCAATAACTTATGAAAGTGAAAGATGTTTAACCATTTTCCTCTAAGAGAAGTACAATATTCACCAAACCAACATGCACATAATGATACTGTTAGCTGAAACCGAGCCAACTAAAATTGAGTTTACTACTCAGTTATTAAAAATTTCATTTTCACCCGACCTTTTTTTCTTTTTTTTTACTTGTTGGGTGAAACTTGTCTAACTCCAAATTAGACAAGTTTATCAAATTTGGTCGGCCACCGGACTAATTTACTCCACAAGTTATTACTTGTGGGTTCTACCGACAGTTACTTGGACTCACTTGAAATTTGGTGGGCCACCCAACTAATTTACTCAACAAGTTCTTACTTGTCCGTTCTACGAACAGTTACTTGGACTCACTTTCTCTGGTTTGGTTTTAGTTGGAGTTTACAGAGTATGTTTCTTACAAATATTTTTCACCTGTGAGTATGATGAAGTAAAAACCGACATATTAACAATTCAACATAACTTATAAAAACATATACCCAAATATTTAGGAAGACTTGAGTCGACTACTTTGTCGTAAAACCTAAAACTTTCACGGAGTGAGAAATTTATGGGTTCGTGTTCTTTCACTCAACCGTAATTGTAAAAACATTTACACAAGTATATATGTAAATATTGTGTGGCTAAATAAACATGCATTCAACCATAAACTATTTCATATATATATATTGTTCGGAAATAACAAATATATTACAAACTTGTCGGCTCACTGACTGATCCTTTTACGGAGCTTGGGCTCTTCGACAGAATCACATACACAGAAGCTTGAGCTTCAACTTCTCTTTCTTTCTTTTCTCACCCTAGAGTTCTCTCGCGAGTTCTGGTGTCTAACTTGATTTACAATCTTCTTCTACTATTTATAGGAAACCTGAAAATTGCTTCTTCGTGAATCGACTGACTCACCATTAAAGAATGTAATAACTATCTACCTAACAAACTTAGCTTCAGAAATTAATTTGACTGGTTTAGATTGCCGAATCGTGGACTCTTCACTCTTGTCAGACTAACTGACAAGATCTTGACTGATACAGACTCTGGTAGAGTCGGCTGAGATTAGATACAGATCTGTGAGTAATTAATATTTCCAACACTCCCCCTTAATAATGAGCAGATGGGGATTTTTAAAACAAAATTTTCAAAATGTTTCAGAGCTTAGACATGCTCTATTCATGATAGAGTTCACTGTGCAAAACTTGGCATTCCAAGATAACTATGGAGATACTGGAATGTGTCATTTTCCAATGGTTTTGTAAAGATGTCTGCAAGTTGATCTTCAGACCTGCAAAATTCCAAACAAATTTATTTGTTGTTCACCAACTCTCTTATGAAATGAAACCTTATGTCGATGTGCTTGGTTCTCTTGTGAAACACATGATTCTTGGATAATGCAATGGTTGAATTGTTGTCACAGAAGATGGTTGTCAGTTCTTGATGGTTCTGTGACAAGTCTTTTAACACTCTCCTCATCCAAATAACTTGACATGCAGCACTTATAGCTACAACATAATCTGCTTCTATTGAAGATAAAGTTACTATGGGTTGTTTCTTTGAAGCCCATGAAAAAACACCTGTTACAAAATGAAATATGTACCCATATGTGCTCTTCCTGTCATCTATGATGCCCCCATTGTCACTGTCAGTGTATCCAATGAGTTTAAAATTTTCTAAGGTTGAATACATAATGCCAAGGTCTTTTGTGCCACTTAGATACCTCACAATTATTTTACATGCTTGCCAATGTGAGTCTTTTGGTGACTCCATGAACCTTGAGATCAGACTTACTCCATACATTATGTCTTGTCTTGTCGGTGTCAAATACATAAGGTTGCCAACAAGCCTTTTGAATAGCGTAGGATCTACAGTTGATCCTTCATCATCCTTGATTAATTTTAAACTTGTTATTGCTGGTGTTGGGGCTGTCTTGCAATTAGACATGTTAAATCTTTTTAAAACTTCACTTGCATACTTTGTTTGTGATATAAAAATACCACTTTCAAACTGCTGAACTTCAATGCCCAGAAAAAAAATTCATAAGCCCCAGATCAGTCATTTCAAATTCATTTTCCATGACTGATTTAAATCTATTATGCCAAAGTTGCCATTATATATTAAATCATCTACATGCAGGAAGGAAATTAACATATTAACTTTCTCATCAACTTTGGTGTACAATGTCGGTTCACTTTCACTTCTGTGAAATCCATTTTTAGTGAGATAGGAATCAATCCTACTGTACCAAGATCTAGGAGCTTGCTTCAAACCATAGAGTGCCTTTTTCAGCCTGTACACTTTATGCTCTTGACCTGGAACTTCATAGCCTTGTGGTTGTTCCACATATACTTCCTTTTCTATATAGCCATTTAAGAATGTCGACTTAACATCCATTTGATAAACATGCCATTTGTTTTGTGTAGCAATGGCCAAGACTATTCTGACTGTATCCATGCGTGCAACGGGTGCAAATGTTTCATTGAAGTCTATGCTAGGATGTTGTGTAACCCTCTTTCTACCATTCTTGATTTGTGCTTCTGCACATTCCCATCAACATCTTGCTTGGTCTTGTAAATCCATTTGGCACGGATTGCATCTTTGTCTTTTGGTACATCAACCAGCTCCCAAGTCTGGTTCTTCTCAATGCATTCTATTTCTTGATCCATGGCTTATGCCCACACTTCTTCTTCAATAGCTTCTTCAAATGTTAGTGGATCATATGTAGGAGAAAATAATGCAAAGAGAGAGAATGAATTTGGTGTACCAACTTCATATATAGCACGCAGACTTCTTGTCTTCACCGGTTCTGTCGATGTCGACCTTAACAAAATGCTTGATGGAGTCTATTGTCCTCTAGGTGTACTTGTTGGTATAGCTTGAGCTGCCACTTGTGTCGATGGTCCTTGTGTTGAACCATGTTGTGGTGTCATGGGAGTCAACGGTGCTGTGACCGGTTCACTTACATGTGGTGTTTGAACTACTTCCTCTTCCATAACATCATTGTCAACATTTGACACAATCTTGACTTTTATGTCAATAGTTCCATCCCATGATTCATTCTTGACAAATTGAACATCTCAACTGATTATCACTTTCCTTGTGATAGGATCATACAACTTGTATGTTTTTGTGTCTTCAGAATAGCTGACAAAATTACATTTTTGTCCCTTCTTGTCTAGCTTCCTTCTCAGCTCTTCTGGAACATGAGCATATGCAACACAACCAAAAAAATTTAAATGAGAAACACTATGATTCATACCTGTCCATGCTTCTTGGGGAACTTTGTTCTTCACACTCTTTGTTGGACACCGATTCATAATGTATACAGCAGTTGTGACTGCTTCACCCCAATATTCATTTGGCAAATGCTTGGCTGTGAACATGCTGCGTGCCATCTCCATGATGGTTCTGTTCTTTCTTTCGGCAATACCGTTCTGTTGAGGTGTATACCATGAAGTGAATTGTTTTTGTATGCCATGGGTTTTGCAAAAAATTAGAAATTCATTTGAAACATATTCACCTCCTCTGTCAGTCCTTAAGATCTTGATGCGGTGTCCATTCTGGTTCTCCACGAGTGCCTTGAACTACTGAAAATAACGAAATGCATCAGATTTATGTTTCAGAAAATATACCCATGTTTTTCTTGAGTAGTCATCAATAAAAGTTAGAAAATAATTGCAGCCACCAATGGATGATGTCTGCATTGGACCACAAATATCAGAGTGCACAATTTCAAGTGGTGTGCATTATCTATATGACTTTCCAAATGGAAAAGTCTCTCTATGCTGCTTGCAAAAAATGCAGCCTGTTATCACTAGAGTTAGACCTAGACTACTAAGGTTCAAGCCTAGAGAAATCTTAATAATAATGATTTAAGCATAACCAAGAATATTATTTTATAATAATGATGGTAGGTATGCAAACATAACAGAGATCAAGCTAGGATAAAAGACTAAACTACATGAGCAGTATCACTGTAAAATACAGTAATAGAAAAGACTAGAAGCATGAATTTATAAAAGAAACAAATCAGGTTCTGCATCAGATATTTAAAGATAATTGCATGTGACTCATAAGAATTCTGGCATAGATGAATAAGACCATACACAAAACAAAATCATGAATACATATAATTCAATTATTAAAGCAAAACATGGCTCATTTGATCATAATCATTTCAAAGCAGTCATTTCATATTAATAGATACAAGATGCATACATTCCTACAATTTGTTACAAAAATATGATCTCCATATGTTGTTCCCAACCCCTTCTAACTGACCTTACTGTCTAATATATACAATCATTTTCCAAAATTCAAAACAGTTTTAAGATCCTCATCTCATGGATCTCGAATGACTCAAAATAGTAAATTGGTTTTTTATGTGGAACTAACTTAAAAATCAAATTAAAGACTGCCACTGACAAGTGGGATAAAGATAATAACAGCCTTATCTAATCAATTAACTTCAAAAATAACCTAGATCTTCCATCAAATACTTTTAGACACCTCATCAAAGACTCTTAGACACCTCGACTAAAATAGTTATATCATGTAGAACTTGATATCTCTTTTGTAACCTAGAATACTCAGCATCTTTGTTAAGATCCTTATTCCACAATTCCTTGTTTTGGTTCAATACCTACTTGTACTGCTCTTGTATTTCTCTTTTCTTCTTCAGTATATCTTTAGAAATGATGACCAGCTTCTGATAGTCAGCTTCCTTTTCCTCTAAGTCCTCTCACAGTCTTTTGTTTGCAATTATCAGGTTTTCATTTAAATCCTCCAAATATTTATTTTGCTCCTTGTAAGACAACATAAACTTCTTTGTTTGAGCCAATTCTGGAATAACCTTTGCTTCCTCTGTATCCACAATGATTTCATCCTCTTTGTTGGGGCTCCGACCCTAAAGGTCCTTAGTTTTGGTAACTCCGCAGTTTTTGAAGAAGTGTAAGCGGAGTCACATCCTAAAATAGTCTTAGGGGTGTCGCGGGTGGGTCGAACCCCCTTTTTGTAATTAACCCTTGGATTAAATCCAGGGTTAGGGTTTTGGGTGCCCATGGTTTAAGACCAGGGTTTTGTAACAGTGCACTGTATAAATAGGCACTTATGTAAAGAAGTAGGGTTAGGTCTTGAATGATTATCTTATGAAGCTATTGTAATGCGAAGATAAGAGATTGTATAAGGGTTTTTGTAAGAAGGTTAAGTCCCAGCTGTGTGCGGGACGACCTCTGCAGCTGTGTACGCATAGGTGCTTTGTGGGTGAAAAGGAAGATCTGCAGCTGTGTGCGTAGAGGCTGCTGCTGTGTGCGCGACTTTGAGGACTGAAGGGATCTACAGCTGAGTGCACAGATCAGAACTGTCATTTTAGTTGTAAAGAGTTAAATAAAGCGCAATTCTGTGGACGTAACCCCTACACTGGGGGTGAACCATGTGACAGCTGGTGTTGTGGTTCATTTGTGTGATTTGTTATTATATTTTATGCACTGTTAAGTAAATAACTGCTAAATTAAGACTGTTGTCAATAACTAACTTCGCTGTGAATTCCCAGATAAGGGTTGTGCAAGTAACTGTTTATTTATCTAATCGCGAAGCTGCATAATTTATATTACAAGCATTCTATTAAGTGATTGTTAATAATTAAAGACTAAAGGTACAGTAAGATTCTCTCTTCTGCTTGCAGAAACCTGATTCTGCGGCACCCCATAGCTGTTTCGGGTGAGACTGTAGCCTGTTCGCAGGCTGCTGCTGAAAGGGCCAACACTGTGGGTCTTTTATTGGTGCGAAGTTAAAGGTGAAACCCGGGTCTGCCCATCCAGCCCAAAAAATTGGTTCCGTTTCCGGTTGAACTCAGTATCTGTTGAAGGGAGATCTACGTCTTACCTCGAGGGCTATGTTTTGGCAACCCTCTGTAAAAGAAATTGGTGATTGGATCGAAGTGACCTATTTGAATTTTGCAGAACAGGAAAATAAAGATCCCCATCGTAGCGCGGAACAATTTTTGCAAAGGTACGTTTTTTCTGATGTTCATGAAATTTTCTTTGGTTCTATACACATAGAGTTGCACCAGTGGTTATCCAGGTTAACAGAAAGGAGGACGAAATTCCAAGAAAATCAGTTTCCTCCCTGGACCCCCGCGAGAATCGCTATCTTGAAAAGAGTGAACAACGCGATCTCGCAAGCCGTGGATTTTTGGACTGCATGAACTCTCGAGGCATTTGTGACGGAGTTCGCCATTGACACAAGTACCTCCTTTAGCGAAGCTGAACGACAATTTTTCAAAGGACCAAGGGGTAAGCACTTGAACCTATTTAGTCTGAATATTAAAATACTATTGGCTGAAAAAGGAATCTTTCTTATCGAATCAGATTGTTAGATCTAGTATTGCTAACCTATGATTGGAAGTGATTGGGACTGCGACGAGCAAAGTGGTTTGCTGTGAAGCGGCAAAAGATATAAGAGAGATCTCGGCTCCTCCACTGAGTATACCCCTTTAAGCTCTGAAACCTCTGAGTCTGCTGAGGTCCCCTCTGTTAGAAACCCTCCGATAACCCTGCAGCAAAGACCTATTATCCCCGAGAACCTATCGCAGTCTGAAAGTAACCCTAGCCTGAGTATCCCTGTCGCAAGTCAGTCTTCCCCAGCTAGTTCAAACCCTTCCTCCTCCCCTAGATCCCAGATGGCCCATGTTCATGATGACATCAAACTACCGGTTTTTAAAGGAACTGGGTCAGAAGACCCCGAGCAGTTCTGGTTTCTGTGCGAAGCTGTGTGGACCGCGAAGAACATTACGGACATAGATGTTCGACGAGCGCAGCTGATCACTTCTTTCAGAGACCGAGCCCTGACTTGGTTTATGAAGTTTGCTAGCACGCAGAATCCTGTCTTGGCTGACATCAAAGCAGCACTGATCCGAGAATTTAAGAAACCTAAATCAGAGTCGTAGTGCATCACTGAGTTAAAAGAGATTCAGCAGTGGCGAGGCGAATCTGTGTGGGACTTTGATCAGAGATTCAAAGTTCTACTCAACCAAGTTAGCTTCACGATTGGACCAGCACAACATAAGGAGTGGTTTATTGCAGCATTATTACCCCACATTAGAGCTCCACTTATGCAACAGAAGGTTGTTGATCAGCAAGAGGCCTTAGAGATTGCCATAAAGCTTGAAACTGCACCGGTCGAAGATAATTCTGGTATAGCTCAAATTCAAGCGCAACTCACGGAGATGGATTTAGAACTTCGCGACATGAAAAAAGGGAAAGCCACCCGCGAAGAGGTATGGTGTATACGTTGTCGAACAGAAGGCCACGACAAGGATCAGTGCCCGGCACTGAGAAACTATTTGAATACTGGCGCACCAAACCCGCTGAATCCTAGTGTTCTATACTGTGAGATCTGTCGAACTACTGGCCAGCATCGACTGGAAGACTGTTATCTGTTACAGAGGTATGTTCAAGTCTCGAAGAACCCTTACTGTAAATTTTGTAAGTCCCTTGGCCACAATGAAGATGAATGTCGCAGTTTCGACCTTATGAGGGAGCGAACCTACGACACTTATAAGATATACCCGGATGCACAAGGCAATGATGGATATGGTTACCGAGGTGGTCGAGGCAGTTTTAGAGGCCGTGGTCGAGGTATGCTTGGCGGAGGTCGAGGTCAAGTTATTTGCTATAACTGCAATCAGGCAGGACATCTAGCTCGAGACTGTCAAAACCCAACGACGACATGCTGATACTGCAGAGAAGTTGATCATGTCATCGAGCAGTGTCCACAGTTACTAGCTAAAATCCAAGAAAGAAACAACAAACCTAGTCCGAGTGTCCAGTTGATTGCTGTCGAGCCACGACCGATCCCAACTGTTAATGTTGTTACAAGAAGAGGAGCTACGACAGAGGCGCAGTGTCCGGCAAAGCAGCCTGACGAAGCTTGGGTTCACAAGGCCGTAGAAAAAACCACAGCATTTGATGTTTGACGAGAAAAATAAACTTTTTTGGAGGCTAGACAAGACTTTGTTGATTCAGATTTACCTGCACCAAACAAGCAGCATCAGCAGCTGCAATCCCAGGAAGACTCACAAGGCCAAGTAAGTACTCTGTCATCATTTTTATAGAGTTGCATCAAATTGTTAAGAAATCAGAATGCCTTAAATGAATTACAAAAAGTTATACAGTCTTGTGAACCTCATCAAACTCCTGATAGTGAAAGAGTTGTTAGTAGAATTAGAAGAACTGGAAGAGAGATGAGACTACATGCTCAGGTAGGAGAGTATGACATGAAGGATATTATTTTAGATCTGGGTTCTGAAGTCAATATTTTAACTAAGCAAACAGGGGAACAAATGGGAAAACCTACCCTTGATTGGTCACCTATACAGTTGAGACTCGCCAATCAGCAGAGGATTGTACCCTTAGGAAGATTTCCTCGGGTACCAGTAGATATAGATGGAGTCAATACTGTAGCAGATTTTGAAGTAATTGAGATCATTGATGACAGTAACCCCTATCCAGCTTTGCTAGGAATTGAGTGGGAAATAGATAGTGATGCAGTTATCAATCTTAAAAAGAGACAAATGACTTTTGAAGGGAAGGGATTGAGAGCAATACTACCATTGGATCCTTCTCAAGGAGAAAGATATATGGAGCCAGTCAGAGAGGAAGATCAGGATATTCTGGACCACATCTATAATATCATAGCAAAAGAAGAAGATTATGTCGAGCCTAATCCCGAAGGTGTAATGGATTGGCAATGTGATAGCTCCTGCATATCTGACTCAGATGATGGTCTCGAGAGTTGGCAGAATCGATTATACGAGCTACATGGCCATCGGTGCGCACGAATTACAAAATCTCTTAGATGCCTTAGTGCATAGATCAGAGACTTGCCTACATATGATGGGTTGACAGATCCAGGAAAATTCATTGCGCAGTTCTCAGAACAAGTGCCAGAACCACAGAGAATGCAGACTCTGGATGCAGCATTAAGTGCTACAGCAGCGAGATGGCGGAAAGGACTCAAGAAATATATTCACAGTTGGGAAGCTTGCCAGAAATTTCTACGCCTCAGATTCATAGACCAATCTCAAGAGGTGCGAAGTAAGTTCAATGGGAATAACAGTCCTCAGGAACATTTGAAGCAATGTTATGCAGCATGGGAACATGTACCTCGCGAGGAATGGGTGCATAAGTTTGTGCACACATTGGAACCTATAGCAAAAAACTGGTATACGGAGGTCGAGCTTCGACACGGTACTGTAAGTTGGGATGATCTTGTTGATAGTTTTATACTTACATTTTCTATTAACGAAGTTTTCCCTACTTTAGATGCAGATGTTAGACTGATCCATGACAAGGCAGGTGATGATCAAGAAAGAACTGAGTACCAAACTAAGGAGCAGAACCAAGATGGTAGAGCACCAAACCTAATAGCCCCGTCACAGATCCTACCAGGATAGACCGCGGAGCAATATTGTACCAAGGCTGCCAATTGTGACGAAGCTAAGACAGTGATTTTACCGGAGCACAAAACCACGGCAAAGCTTAAAATCCAGCCGTTGGAAAACAGCCGAATTGGCAGCATGGGCACTTTAATTACCTTAATTGTATGTACAAATGAGATCATAGAAAATCCAGTACCAGTCGGACAAGATTTTTATCGGATTTGGTGCCTTAAATGCATCGTCCTAACCGATTGGATTGATAAAGTGTATAAGAGGATCCCTAAGTTGGAAAAAAACGTATTCTGCATTTCCTTGACATTTACAAGTGAACCCATGACAGACGAGCGAGAGCTTCAGGATCTAGCAAGAGAGTTCGAACAAAGGGGTCTCCGGAGTCGCTCTGATCCCCCACATACCCCTGTGCCCTGCGAAGAAGCTCACCCAGCCCCGCCGCGGCCGATGTAGACACGGTCCGCTCAGAAAAAGTTTAAACCTGAAGTTCGTTCTAAGCGAAACGAAGACCGACACAGGAAATCAGGGAAAACATCAGGGACTCACCAGATGGACCCGCCGAGTTCAGCACAGGTCCCGACTGAAGAAGAAGAGCACATTAAACCACAAAGGCCCCCGTATCTCCAGCCTGTCCGACCAGGCATCCAGCCACCCCGGCAGACAAAGCAGTTTACATTAAGCACACCCTCGCTGCCACCGGGTGTACAGCTGGTTCGCACCATGACAGGAAAAATAGACCGGCTCAAGTATGTCGACTATGATACAAATGATCATAGCAAGTTTCCACAATTCGCACCTGCTCAATATTTGCATCGCGTCAAATACCCAGACAATAACGTGATACTATTGGAAGTACAACAGTGGGCTGCCGGCTTGGACACACCTGGCCTGTTAAAAATGCTTGACATTCCTCATTTTGGGCGCAGCACACAGGTGACCGTCATGGTTAAGCAACTGTTAGCATTAGTACATGACGGCTACCTGTGGATAGGAGACCAGCAAATTCCTATCGATGCCGAGCTTATTCATAAGATCACAGGCTTACCGATAGCAGGGCCTGATCCGAGCACTGAATTTCCGTCAAAACACAAGGATACGAAGCTCGCGCAGAGCATGAAGGACCGCTTCGGCCTGACCAAGGGGAAACGAAGGTATCACACTTCCACGATTGAGGTCCAGAACATCTGCTTCGCCGCTGAGCTCCTAGCGTGAAAACTCCTGCGAAAGTGCAGGCCCAGCGAAGTGCCTGCCCCGGTTATCAGAATCGCTATAAAATGCGCTGAGGGGTACACTTACAACTGGTCCGCATATCTTGTGAGGGAATTCCTGGAAGATGCCCGTGATGCGCAGGAAAAAGGTAGACCTTTTCATTACTCCTGGCTATTAATACTTATTGCATTAATTGGGTGGAAAGAACCCACTGAGGCTCAGTTCATGGAGGCACCCCCAGGCATGCCGGGTGCAGTAAGATACGCATCCCTCTAGCTGTCATCCGACAGAGCATCTCAGTATATGACAAACACTGTGTTCGCATTTTATGGCATGAGTATACACTACGAGATCTTGCGAGTACCACGACTTACCCATGAGCTGTTCTCTCAATATGAAGGTGCCGCGAACTTCAGTGCCGACATGCATCATGTTTTCATTCAAGCCCGTGCAGATCCAACACATCAGTGGTTTAAGTTACCATATGTAGTAACCAAAACAAACATCCTGGGAATAGTTCAGAAATGGCCAGCTAACTGGTTGAAAGATGCAGGAAAGAAACCCGCTATTCCAGTTCCCCCTGTTACCCAGACAGGCGCAGGTACCAGTCAGGCGCAGCAGCAAATTCCACTAGAAGACACCGAAGAACTAAGCGACTCGCAGCAAGAGGGAAATGACCAAGTTGGAGATGGTAACCATGAAGAAGAGGATGAAGAGTCGGCCAAAACTCTATCTGATCTTAATCGATCGCCTAAACGCAAATCGCCAGAGGTGTAGGAGGTAAACAAGCCTCAGTCTCGCAAGAAGACAAAGGCGTCGAAGGACAAAGATCTAGACGAAGGAGTCACTGTGTCACTGGAAGAGCTTGAGAAAGCTCTTGACAGGTCCACTGAAACACTAACTCAAAAGTGGACACAGTTCACGGAGGTGCATCTTGCTGTGCTCACAAGCGTAGAAAACATGGTATCAGAGCTGAAAGAGTTAGTAACAAAATCAGCGACTAGTACAGAGACCAGTAGTACCCCAGCACCCGCGCAGCAGGATATGAGGAAATGGCCGACCAGAGATAACAGGGGCCAAGTGTCGAGCGTAGCTCTAATACTGGCTGATGCAGATTCACGACCGCAGATGGGTATGACAGTTGGAATCGACTATACCAAGTTGTCTATGACAGAATTGTACCTCTGCCAGTTAGCCATCACAAAGGAGATCCACGCACGAGATAGATACTCTAAAATACAATTGCAAGACACCATGAAGCAAAGCCAGAATCTTGCAGCAAGGCTGGAAGAAGTGGCACAGAAGAAGAAAGAGGCCGAACATACAAGAGCTACATTGGTGTGAGCGCTAGATGAGGCATGTCGGAGTCTTCCTGACTTCGACATCCAAGATGAAGAGGAACCAGAGCAAAGAATTACCAAGCTGAGAGACTACGCTCAACAGTCTCGCGGTGAAATTTAAAAGTTAAAAACAGAACACCAGAATCAGATCGCGGAGCTTCAACTACGCATCCCTCCAGAAACTCCACCTGAGGTCCAAGAACAGCGCCACAGGGACATACTGGCCTCAGCAGTGAAAATATCAGATATTGTGGGCAGCGCAGCAAAGCTGCTGGAAGATAGTATTGAAGCATGGGAGAACCTACAGGACCACCCGGATATAGGTACGGTACAAGAAACCATCAATCTGCGACAGGCAGAATTAGATGCAGTCAGAGCAAAAATCAAGACGCTGCCTCCTATGCAGAAAATGGCTAAGGTAAAGCGAAGCAAGGAGCTCCAGCAGGAAATCGACTCCTGCAGGACGAAGGTAAAACTACTGGAAAATGCGCTACAGCCACTTGTCGATGAAGCATTAGAATTGAGCAATGTTGCGGAGAGCCAGCTCAAAATTTTGAAAAACTACGATACTTTTGCGCAGGAAAAGGTTAATGAAGTATCATCCTCAGTGTTGTAGGAATTGGTGGAAAAAGAGAAAGCAGCTGATGACATTATATACAACCTCAACAGTCGTTTCCATATCCTCACAAAGAAGATCCTCCCACTAGAAGAGTCGCAGAGTGCCCCGGGACGGGCCACAAGTGAGTCTTAGGGGCCTGTTGGGGCTCCGACCCTAAAGGTCCTTAGTTTTGGTAACTCCATAGTTTTTGAATAAGTGTAATCGGAGTTACATCCTAAAATAGTCTTATGGGTGTCGCGGGTGGGTCGAACCCCCTTTTTGTAATTAACCCTTGGATTAAATCCAGGGTTAGGGTTTTGGGCACCCATGGTTTAAGACCAGGGTTTTGTAACAGTGCGCTGTATAAATAGGCACTTATGTAAAGAATTAGGGTTAGGTATTGAATGATTATATTATGAAGCTATTGTAATGCGAAGATAAGAGATTCTATAAGGGTTTTTGTAAGAAGGTTAAGTCCCAGCTGTGTGCAGGACGACCTCTGCAGCTGTGTGCACAGAGGTGCTTTGTGGGTGAAAAGGAAGATCTGCAGCTGTGTGCGCAGAGGCTGCTACTGTGTGCACGGATTTGAGGACTGAAGGGATCTGCATCTAAGTGCGCAGATCAGAACTGTCATTTTAGTTGTAAAGAGTTAAATAAAGCGCAATTCTGTGGACGTAACCCCTACACTGGGGGTGAACCACGTGATAGCTGGTGTTGTGGTTCATTTGTGTGATTTGTTATTATATTTTATGCACTGTTAAGTAAATAACTGCTAAAGTAAGACTGTTGTTAATAACTAACTTCGCTGTGAATTCCCAGATAAGGGTTGTGCAAGTAACTGTTTATTTATCTAATCGCGAAGCTGCATAATTGATATTACAAGCATTCTGTTAAGTGATTGTTAATAATTAAAGACTAAAGGTACAGTAAGATTCTCTCTTCTGCTTGCAGAAACCTGATTCTGCGGCACCCCATAGCTGTTTCGGGTGAGACTGTAGCCTGTTCACAGGCTGCTGCCGAAAGGGCCAACACTGTGGGTCTTTTGTTGGTGCGAAGTTAAAGGTGAAACCCGGGTCTGCCCATTTAGCCCAACACTCTTGTGCAAATTTTTTACCTAAGTCAACATCATTTTCAGCATAGTTTTCTTTGTTTGTACAAAATTATTATGGGATATGTTCTGCCATTCCCTGAAGTTCTATAAACTTCTCACCCTCTGAAATATGTTCTTCATTTATTAACTGAATTTTTTCTCTACTAACAGATTCTGCTATGACCACCAATTCATTTTCTTCTAAAGGATCAAGTCCAAGGTTTTGGCTTATTTAAGCTTCTAATTTACTTCCCAATCACGTTCTGGGTTTTGAACTCAAATCCACGCTCTTTGCTTTTAGGTTTTCAACTGATTTCCCCTTTGCAGCTTCTTTTAAGCACAGTTCTTTGTCAACGTTCTTTATAACACAAACTTCTGATAATTCATCATTCACCACAATCAATTTTTATACTAATTCTTTTCCCGTTTCATTTGTTGGTTCCAAATATTTCTCTATTTGCTTACTTGATGTTTCACACTTGCTTTCTTTCACCTCTTCCTTTTGTTCTTCTACATCAAATCTTGATACGAAAAGGAAATTTTCCTAGGTCTTCCCTTTTTTCTTTAAATAAAACACTATTTAAAGCTTAATTAACCCCTGATGAAAGAGAGAACGAACTATATATTCCTGATAATTATGAATCCTAGCAATCATTTTCTGCAGACTCTTCAACAAATAATAAGGCAGATTTAATTTTTGGTCTCCACTAAGATGCATTAGAAAACGCAAATGACACCTTAAAACCCTGTCATAACAACCTTTACAAGTTATATAGTTCTATATCATTTCTAATGGTGTTCTCCAAACAGTATTAATCTTACTAATATGTATGCCATTTTTCCAATCTAACTTCTCAAACCCTGGCAAAAGGAATTTACTATAATCGGTTTCAAATGATTGCTGCTTAAAGCATTTTTCACCATCAGATGGTACAAGAATATCCTCTACTATAACATCCTCATCCACCCTTATCCGCAAATCTTGAAACCATACAACTGAATCCTTATAATTTTTCAAAAATTCCCTAGTTAACTGTACATTATGACCTTACAATCTTTTGCAGAAGGGAAATCATCCATCATCACGCATCATTTTTACAGAGCTAGGAAATTCATGAACCCACTGCAAGTTATTAGGCTCTAGCCTGCATTAAAATCCTCCAGGCTTCTTGTTCTTGGTCATATTTCATGAATATGGCATACTCTGGGCACCTATATAACAAAAAACCTTATCCCAAAACACGATTTTACAATATTAACAGTGAAAAGAAACCCAAAACCATATGCGTGATGAAATTGTTCTGTAACATGAACTATCATTATGACACAACATAATGTTTGCTATCAGCGTTTAATGAAACCATACACTGACCTTGAAACCTCTGTACCAACCCTGCCAAGTGTCTTCATTTCATCATTGTAAATGTCAAACTAGCAACAAAACCATATTTCACATTTTGCTATGTGCTTCCAGTTTATAATCCAAATCATATATAACATTTGATTTACCATGTCACTTTCTCTAATACAAAATAAAATACTTTTAAAGATTAATAATATGAGCCTTATTTTGATTTAACAACGTGAAAAATAACAAAACATAAAGAACTAGGGTAAAAATAACATAAGTTTCCATAGTAAAGACTAGGGTAAAAGTAGGATAATGACTAAATGGAAACACTAAAAGAAATAAAATCCTAAGGTAAAAAGAAAAAACAACTCTAGAGATAACACAGCTTTCACAAACCCTTTCTATTATGTCGATCAATGGCAATCCTTTCACCATATTCTTTGTGTGCAGTAGCTTAATCCCACCAAATTCAGATGTCCAAATATGAAATGCCACAGCCAGTATTCATCCTGAACATCTATTTGAAATGCAACCTGCGAATCAATGCTACCATTTTCTTTCTTGTCAAGGGGCTCAACTATTTCTTTACTTTCTGCCTTGAACGCAGCTCTTGTGTTTGTCTTCCCTTTCATGTCGGGAACTATCCTTAATGGAAACAAGCGATTGCTTGTCATTGACACTTTTGTTATCAGCTGGTCGCTTGGATGCTTGTCTTTAATCACACAGTGATCATCTTCTATGTAGACTCTATAGCCTTTATGTATCAGTTGTCCAATGTTTAACAAATTATGTTTCATACCTTCGACATGATAGACATTAGGGATATACTTACTCTCCCCCTATTTGGTTTGAAAATAAACAGTGCCTTTTCCTAAAACAGTAACTTGGACATTATTTCCAAGTGTAACATTAGTTTGAACTGAATTATCAAGACTGGAAAACAAATTTAAATTACTAGTCATATGATTGTTGCATCCTGAATCTAAGTACGATATGGCATGTGGACTTTCTTGAACAACATTGCATTCAATTGGAGATGTCGATGCCATTAACATTGCACTTGTCGGAGTGTTGGTGTTGGTCGACTAATTTGGGCTTTTCCTTCCTTGGTCATATTGTTTCTTCCTGCATTCATATGCATAATGACCAAATTTCTTACAATAATGACATTGTATTTTTTATTTATCAAACCTCTGGCCACTTGGCTGACTTGGATTATGATACTCTCCTCTACCACTGACATTTGCAGGACTTCTGACTCGTCCTCCTCTTGAAGAACTTCTTCCTCTTCCTATGAAGTTGTTTCTCCCCCTGCCTCTACCATGGCTTATGGATGACTGTGCTATGAATGCACCTTCCAGTGATGTTTTTGTTCTGTTGAGTGTGTGTTCATGATTGATGAGTGAATATTGTAGCTCATCAATGGTAAATGTCGACATGTCTGTGTGTTCTTCTAAGGTCACAACCAAGTTTTCAAATCTTGGGGGAAGACTTCTGAGAATTTTTTCAACAACTCTTTGGTCTTCTATGTCAATGGTAAATGTCGACATGTCTGTGTGTTCTTCTAAGGTCACAACCAAGATTTCAAATCTTGGGGGAAGACTTCTGAGAATTTTTTCAACAACTCTTTGGTCTTCTATCTCTTCTCCATGAGATTTCAGTTGGTTTATCAAACCAACAACTCTGGTGTAGAATGTGTCTACAATCTCTAAATCTTTCATGGACAGAGATTCAAAATATCTTCTCAAAATATGCATCTTGGATGTCCTTACCTTATCCAAACCTTAATAGGCGGTCTCCAATGTATCCCATGCCTTCTTAGCATTAATTTTTTATTCTACTCTTGGGAGTATGCTTTCATGCATGGCTTGATGTATGTAGAACAAAGCCTTTCCATATTTCTTCCTTTGTTCCCTCAAGACATCTTTCTCGGCTTGTGTGAGATTTTTATATGCTGTCATGTCTATTGGTTCTGCATAACCATGCTGAACTATCTCCTAGACATCTTGACCTCTGAACAAAGCCATCATAGTTAAAGACCAATATTCATAATTCTTTCCTGTAAAAATTGGATTTTGCAATGAACCAAAAGTGGAAGCCATTTTTAATTTTTTAATTAACTTTCCTTCGAAAATTACTTTTCCACTTTTTAATACAAGATTTCTTTCCTAAACCTTGCTCTGATACCAATTAGTCGAAATCGAGCCGACTAAACTTGAGTTTACCACTCAGTTATTAAAAATTTCATTTTCATGTCGATCTCTTTTTCTTTTTTTTACTTGTCAGGTGAAACTTGTCTAACTCTTGACTAGACAAGTTTATCAAATTTGGTCGGCCACCCATCTAATTTACTTCGACACGTTCTTACTTGTTAGTTCTACCGACAGTTACTTCGACCACTTGTCGATAACTTCACTTCGACCACTAGTCGTTTGACCTCTTCGACCACTACTCGGTTACTTCACTTCGACCACTAGTCGGCTGACCTCTTTGAACACTAGTCGGTTTTACTCAACCGATTTACTTGGAATCACTTGCTCTGGTTTGGTTTTAGTCATAGTTTACAGAGTATGTTTCTTAGTCTAAAAGACTTTAGAAATTACAAATATTTTTCACCTGTGAGTAAGATGAAGTAAAAACCGACATATTAACAATTCAACATAACTTATAAAAACATATACCCAAATATTTAGGAAGACTTGAGTGGACCACTTTGCCGTAAAACCTGGAACTTTCACGGAGTGAGAAATTTATGGGTTATTGTTCTTTCACTCAACCGTAATTGTAAAAACATTTACACAAGTAAATCTAGAAATATCGTGTGGCTAAATAAACATGCATTCAACCATAAACTATTTCACACACACACACAC
>LPNX011169283.1:555413-581630 GCA_001517045.1 Pseudotsuga menziesii | reverse complement strand
ACACACACACACACATATTGTTTGGAAATAACAAAGATATTACAAACTTGTCGATCCAAACTTGTCGAATCACCGACTGATCCTTTTACAAAGCTTCGGCTCTTTGACAGAATCACATACACAAAAGCTTGAGCTTCAACTTCTCTTTCTTTCTTTTCTCACCTTGGAGTTCTCTCGCGATTTCTGTTGTCTAACTTGATTTACAATCTTCTTCTACTATTTATAGGAAACCTGAAAATTGCTTCTTCGTGAATCGACTGACTCACCATTAAAGACTGTAATAACTATCTACCTAACAAACTTAGCTTTAGAAATTAATTCGACTAGTTTAGATTGTCGAATCGTGGACTCTTCACTCTTGTCAGACTAACAGACAAGATCTTGACTGATATAGACTCTAACAAAGTCGGCTGAGATCATATATGGATCTGTGAGTAATAAATATTTCCAACAGATGCCTCTTAATTCCAACCCTTTGATACTAGTGGGAAGATGCCCCGTAGTTAGCTTCCAAGCTCACGTGATAGACCTAAAAGGCATTATAAACCTAATGGTTTCCATAACCTCAAGCTCATCAATCATTTATTTGTCGCGTTGAATGTTTTTTTTGTAAAGTTTGATTTTATATTAACTACAAGAAAGAAATTTGTACAGAACATTACCAAAGTTGAGTTCTGTCTAAAGAGATGTTTTATTCCTGTACAACAAGAGATCCCCAGACCATGGATGAGCTTAAAGTATCTACTGTAAAGAGATTAAAATAAAATATAAAACATCTAGAATGACAAACTATTACCATGAGTTTCCCTAACTCACGAAGTATGCATAGTTTTCCCCACGGGGTGGGGGTTATGGCCTTGAAAAACCAAAAAGATATGACCCGCAGACAATTTTGACTAGCCATAAAATTCTCTAGCTCAAAGAAAATACTATTCTTCATCAGAAACATATATGTGAGAGGGACCTACACTTGATTCTTCCCGCTTTGCTTCTTGCAAAACAACATCTAGACACCTACAAAACACCAATTGTGTATCGACCGATCGGCTCGACAAGGGTCGACTGAATGTTTTTCCAGTGAGAGCTATGGAAAGAGTATCAAGATTGGAATTGATGAGGAAAGTTGCTAGCTCCTTGTCTTTGGCAATCTTGTGTACACCCTCTTCCACTCCATCTATATAGGAGGACATGGACAAATCACAAGTATTAGCTTGGAGGTTCCCTTGAATACAGTCGTTCATCACCATGCTTAGAGAGACTTCGGAGTCCAGAACATGCCCAACATTTTGGTATGGTGAGTTTCATAGGTGCAAGAAGACCCCAAGTCCTCCACCAACCCACCAAATTTTCCCCAAGCTGACGAGCATTCGGGTTGCTTCTTTCCCTTTGCAAACGTTTTTCCAGGATAAACCTCCTTTTCAAAGAACCCTTAGACCTTACCTAAATCCTTCAAATCCCAAGGCATGTGGGTTCTATTAGGGCCATTGGTATTTTTCCACTCGGTAGCCTTTGTTTTAAGCATCCTACCGGTGCCAAAGAAGAATAACCAGCAAGTATCCTCTATTTTTAGATTTGAACCAAGATACCAATGTTCAGGCTGAGCGCTCGATAGAGAAGTCAGTAGGGTGGTCTAATACTTCCAATTCAAATTGATGCTCTAACTGGTGGTTGCATTTCTCCAGGACCCATAAATCCTCATAAACATTACCATCATCATGGCACGAACCGGTCTGGGTGGCCATGAAGTCTCAAACAAGGGAGGGATCAGAGAATCGTACTCAAAATCTAATGCCAACCCTGGGACCATACCACCTACATAATTGTCGAGTTGTGCTTTCCCTCTAGGAACTAAATATATCTTGAATGGGGATGCCATGTTTTCCTTTGCATAATTGATCCCACCTGGAGACTCTAGAAACACTCATAGCTTCTTGTGGCAATATGATGCAAGAACCTGTCGTGGGGAGTCATGTCTTGGATGTTGATTCTTGCACATTCCTCTTTGACATTTTCTCTCTCTATGCCATTCTAGGATTGGTTGCACTCATCCTGGGGATGATCCACTCCCCAATTTTCTAGCCTATTCGCCAGCTTATTGGCCTCACGCCTGACATGGTGGGGAACAATAGCATGGGATTTCTTAAGGCTAGCCACCAAGTCTTCCATCTTTGTGTCTAATCACCAACTAGGATTGAGTTAGCTAATACGAGATCCATTGATAAGCCTTTTTAATATTTTAATCATTAGCTTTGAGTCTCCTTTGACAATGAGCTTATTATAGTTCCTTGCTCTAGTAATGTTGATTCCTTTGATCCTTGCGTATATAATTATACCACATTATTACTCTCCATTCCCAATGACCTAGCAAAAACATGAGAATCCTTCCAGTGTGATCTCTGAAGATGCCTCCAAAACCCACAAGGTTAGGATTACTTTGGCTGGCCCCATCGAATTTTAGATTTACAAATACCAACTTCAGAGGAGCCCACAAGTATGGACTATCTAGGATGAATCTTCATCGAGGATTAGCTAAAGTAGGTTTTTGCGAGAGGTGTCAGGCTTGAATGATTTCCTTATCAAGAGAGGAGCCATTCCAATCATTAGGATACCAGTGGGATAAGTTGATTGTTTCCTAGATATTATGAATGGATTTTTTTCCAAACCTGTTGGGTGGAAAGACTTGTGTCATGGAATATTCATCTATTCTTTTCCTTACAGATCTCCTAAAGCAAAAATCCAGAGAAGAGATTCCAAGATCTATTAATAATGTTATTCATTGATATTTGATTTCTCCAATTGGCTAGGGTTTCTTTGATGCTTGCATGATTGTGATCATATTGTTTAAAGATGTTTGTCCCTTGGTCCCATAATTGTTGATTGACAGTACATAAATTTAGTAGGTGCTCGGAGTCTTCCATTAATGATCTACAGAGGTAACACATCAAGGATCCTTCAAAACCTATTTTGATGATTTGGTCCCAAGTTAGAATTTGTTTCCATGCCACTTTCTAGAGAAAGGTAGAATTTTGTTGCCACAAGTTCTACTTACATATCTTTTCTTGTTGATCCCATATGTTGTCCACTAAGACTGAGTGTGCTTTCTTGATGTTGAATGAACCTTTGCTGGAATGTCCCCACCAAAGGATGTCCCTCCCTTCCTACAAAGTGATCTTTTAGGATTGGAGCTCCTCCCAAAAGAGATCCCATTGCGCATCGGTGAGGATTGTGGACCATGTCATCCTCTCACTCCACTATCTCCATTGCAATTCATTAGCTCTTGTGCTCCAAAAGTGTGAAACCAAAAATTTGTTGGAAGAGAAAGTGGCTAGCCGAAGGGGTTGAATATAATCTATAGAGTTGATCTTTTCTCTTTGATGTGAAAAAATCATCCCAGAAGAGAGCATTTGTCCCTTATGAATTTCCCATAAAGCATGTTCTTGGATGATATTTTGACTTTTCCAGGAAGCGTTCCATATTATTGAGCCTTTGGTACTCTCCTGCATACGAATAAGATCTTTATGATTTGTGTTGGTTGCATACTTTCTTTTCCAAACCTTGGACCCAAGGGATCTTGGCGTGGTTAACCATCTCCACCAAAGCTTAGCTGACATGACCTTATTTTTAAGCTTAGGATCCCTTAGGCCTAGGCTCCCCAATAGTTTTGGCTTGCATAATTTATCTCAAGAAACCAAGGCCCATTTTCATCCTTTGAATTTCGATTCTCCCCAGAGAAAGGTCCTTGGTAGAGATTGAATTTCATTCAAAAATATCTTTGGGGCCGCGAATATATATAATAGGTATGATCACATGCCTCGCAAAATAGAGTTGAGGAGGAAATTTTTGTCTGCAATGTTAAGAGAACGAAAAGTCCAATTGGAGAGGCATTGCTCCATTTTTTTGATGAGGTATGACCAAGCCTCATGCCTATTAGAGACCAAAATGAGTGGGGTACCAAGATATGAACAAGGGAGGGACCCTCTGCGAAAGGAGAGGATCCTCGCAATGCTCAGCTGCAACCTAATTGGGGTATTGAAGAAGAATTTTTAGATATCTCATTATTGAGGGAGAGGCCTGAGGCTGTTAAGAGAGTAGAGAGAATATATTTAAGGCAACGAGCCTCCCTCATTCAAGCAACAGTGAGAATCATGGTATTATCAACAAATTGGAGATGAGAAGCCTTGGTTTCATCATTACCAGGGCTTAAGCTACATAAAAGGTTGGTGTTCATGGAAGCTTTCAATGTTGTTCCTAACCTGTCCACCATGAGGATGAAGAGGAAAGGAAAGAGAGGGTCTCCTTGACGCACCCCCTCTGGAGGAGGAAAACTTTTGAAAGAGGAGAAATGCACTAAGATGGAGAAGAAGGTTGAGGATGAAAGGGACATGATGCACTGAACCCAATGAGCATAGAAGCCAAAGGCTAAAAGGGTTTTATCCATATATTTCCATGAGATTATTTCAAAGGCTTTGGAAAGATCAAGTTTGGCAAGCATACCTGCCTTTTTGGAGGTTTTTAGGATATGCATAGTTTCATGGGCCACCAAAATTCCATCCAAGATTTGTCGACCCTCAACATATCAGATTTCTCTTTAGAGATCAGGTGGTGTAGGATTGGTTTTAGACAATTGGCAATTAATTTTATGATTATTTTATAAACAACCTTACAAAGGGAGATAGGCCTGAATTTACCTAGATGCACGTGCTTTCCCTCCTTAGGGATGAGGTTGAGAAAGGTGGCACTCAGGTATGGAAGGACTGTCAATATTAGTAATCTTGCACATTGATCTAGGGACTAAACATCAGTCTCATCAAAGATTAATCAACAAATAACTCATGAAATGGTGTAAATCGGACTACAGAATGAGTAGACGCTCTGTATATTCAATAAAGAATAAATGATTACAATTACAATGTCATGCTACAAGCATGAATGAGAAGCAATTTGAATCTCTAAGGAGGTCATTCGAATTGAATGAGTGAGTCTAGCCTAATTGAATGTAAGCCATAGTCAAAACTCCAGTTAACCACTGATCAAAACCCTAATTGACTCAACTGAGCCCTAACTGAAGTTAGAGTGCAATAAATGACTGAGTCTCAATTGAAAGAGATCAGACACATGTCATAACAAGCCAACCATCAAGTGCTAGCGCTTCAATGACTCCAATGAACCCTGATGAGGTTAACTGAAGTTGAACTGAACATCAGAAGTTGGTGGAGGCACCCCTGTTGACTCCAGTTCATTAATTAATCATTAAATAATCAATTTAATGAGAGGAGGCACCTTCACTATCTTTTTTAACTGATTGTAACCATCAGTTAGCAATAAATTGCATTAATGACACTCAGATCACCCTTGGAGTGCTCCAGTTAGCCTCGCCAAATGTAGAAGAAGGATAAATTAGCCTCCTTGACTGAAGGTAGGCATGGGTGTGACTGGATGATGTCATTTAATACTCCACTGATGTCAATTAATGTCAATAATACTTAGGATAGTGGTTTAACTAGGCCAATTTGACCAAAAAGAGCGTGTATGGTGGTAAATGTCTCCAACACTGCCACTTAAGCTATACTCAGGAGGAGTTAGGAAAAAAAATGCATAAAAATGCTAGGGACCTAGAAACTAAGGCCATAGGTCACCCTGTACAATGCTGAAACTGAAACAATGCTCAAAACAAACTAAGTAAGGAAAAGAGGGAAAACCCAGTGGGAAAAACCCCCCCTCAAGCTGAACACTGAAAGTAGTCTGAATCACCCTGATGAAATCCCCGCCAATAGTGAACAGAGGTAAGTGAACTTCTTTTTTGAAAATCTCTTGGTGAATATGTCTGCAATCTGCTCATCAGTCGGGCAGTATTGCAGAATGATGATCCTGTCATGCACTAGCTCCCTGATGTAGTGCATGTGGATCTCTACATGCTTGGTCCTCTGCCTGGTAAATGGATCTGTGGATATCTTAATAGCACTTTGATTATCACAAAAGAGGACAGTGGACAAAGTACTACCAAGATCAAACTCTGAAAGAATGCCTTGCAACCAAACTGCTTGGATGCAAGCATTCACCGCTCCTCGATACTCGACCTCTGCTGAAGATAGTGCTATGGCAGCCTGCTATTTGCTTGACCAGCAAATGGGGCCACCACAAAACATGAATACATATCCGGAAGTAGACTTTCGATCAATAGAATCACCCACCCAATCGGAATCTGTGTATCCAACCAGCTCTAGCTCGGAGTCTGCAGCATAGTGAATGCCGTAGGTCCTGATTCCCTTAATATACTGGAGGATCCTCTTGGCTGCCTTTCAATGAAGATCATGAGGCTGCTGCATGTATCTTGATACAGCATTCATGGCATAACAAATATCAGTCCAAGAATGTGTCAAGTACAACAAGCTATCAATCAGCTGTCGATAGATAGTGTAGTCCATGGGAGGTGTGCTTTTTCCTTCTTCAAGGCTGATCCCTGAAAGGAAAGGGAATGGTGTAGGAATACAATCATCCATGTTAAACTTGAATAACAGGTCTGAAATGTGTTTGTACTGAGTGACCATAATCCCATCATAATTTTTCCCAATTTCGAGCCCCAAAAATTGTTTTAGGAGCTCCAAATCACACATTTCAAAGGCATTGTGGAGAGTAGTTTTGATGGTTGAAATGGAGGAAACTGTGCTACCTATGATCAGTAAGTCATCAAAATATAAAAAAATTATAATTATATGACCATCAGACTACTGTAAATACACATTTGGATCTGATCTACACCTTTGAAAGTTTTGCGAGAGAAGGAAGGCATAAATCTTGGAATACCACTCTCTTGGGGCCTGTTTTAACCCGTATAGTGACTTCTTTATCTTGCAAACCAAATATGGATCAGTGATGTATCCCTCAGGCTGCTTCATGTATATCTCCTCATGAATATCTCCATGCAGAAATGCTGACTTAACATCCATTTGATGCACTTCCCAGTGCTTGGATGTTGAAATTGCCAAAACTAAGCGGATGGAGTCCATTTTTGCAACCGGTGCAAAGGTCTCATGGTAGTCCACACCTTGGACCTGAGAGAAAAATTTTGCTACCAGACTTGCCTTATATTTGCAGTTGCTTCCATTAGTAGCAACCTTGTTCTGAAACACCCATTTGCATTGAACCAATTTCCTTCCCGGAGGAAGAGAAACTAGCTCCCAAGTAGTGTTTTTCTAAAGAGAATTCATCTCTTCATCCATGGCAACTTGCCATCTCGGATCCTTCCGAGCATGGTAGTATGATTTTGGATCTGAACTAATCATCAAATAGCAATTTTTGGACAGCAAATTATCAGGACAAGAGAGTACAATACCTGCTCTTTGGAAATCAGACCGGGTTCTCCTTGGATCATCTGAATTTCCAATGTTATCTCCTGCGGAGGAGAGTGTCTGTCGGGCCCATGTAGGAAGATGATTTTGCACTTCAGGTGCTGATTCAGCATCTGATTATTGCTACACACTGATATCATAAATCATAGGATCCAAATCAGGGTCATCACCCCCAATTTCATCATCCAAATATTTTTTAGAATAGGAAGGAAATTCAGCAGTTTTCTCCCTCACTAGTTCCACCTCCTAAAGAGGCTCATCGAACTTGACACTTCTCTGCATGATGATCTGTTTGGTATTGATATCTATTAGCTTGAATCCTTTAGATTCATCAGGATACCCAATAAACAGACATTCTATGCTTTGCGGTTGCAAAGCCCTTCTTTTATCAAGCGGAATCGGAGCCCATGCAGTGGACCCAAACACCCATAGGTTCGACACATCTGGCGTGTGTCCGAAGTATGCTTAGAAAGGGGTCTTCCCTTTCATGAATGAGTGTGGCACCCTATTCTAATTTTATGCTACAACATGCATAGCTTCAGCCCACAAATTTGCAGCAAGCTTCTTTAATTCCAACATACATGTGGTCATCTCCTTGAGAGACCGATTCTTCCTTTCCGCTACTCCGTTCTGTTGGGGAGTGTAGGGAATTGAATGTTGGACCTGAATACCACTTTGGGAGCATATGTGAAGCAAATAATTACTAACATACTCCCCTCCTTTATCATATCTCAAGATATTGATCTTAAGTCCAGAGGCATTTTCGATTAAGGCCTTCAATTCAGAAAATTTTTCACATACTTCTGACTTCTTTTTGAGGAAGAAGACCCATGTGTACCTTGAAAAATAATCAATAAAATTAAAAAGATACCTTGATCCATTCATGGATGTGACAAGCATCAGACCGCTGATATCATAATGTATCAGCCCCAATATGCATGTAGCTCGGTTTGCCTTCCCCCGATCGAACTTGTGCTCAGGGTGTTTTCCAATCACACAGCCCTTGCAAATTCCCGTGGTTTCCTTGATGACCAGGAGGCCTTCAACCATGGATTTTTTCTGTAATTGATGCAAATATTTGAAATTAATATGGCCAAACCTCTCATGCCATAGCCTACTAAACTCATTTCCATGAGTTAGCAGAGCGGTGGGCTTTGCATCCGCAACAAAGTGAGAGAACTCATAGGCTTTTGCATGATGGTTTGCAAGGCCTTTAGCAATGAGTTTCCCGGATGCAATTTCTGTTATCTCAACATCATTTGGGATAAAATAAACTCTCTTAGGCACTCCTGTATGTGTCATATGATATACACTAAGGAGATTTGATGCCATAGATGGTACATACAAAACATTTGAAAAAAAACCATTTTCAAGATCAACAGTACCTTGTCCTTCTGAAATGATGGTGGAGTCATCTCTCATGTGGATGGGAATGGATTTTTCGGTCTCTAAGGATGAAAAGGAGTCTCTTTCAGCCATCATGTGTTTTGAAGGTCCAGAATCAATCAAGAGTGCTTTGGACTTCGAAGTGCTTTCCATGAGGGCATGACCTTTTTCATGCTGTGGTTCCCGATCTTGTTGATCTCTCCTCCGAAAGCTTTCCGAAAGATTGATGTGATTCCTCTCAAGGAGATAGGTTGATTCATCAATATTATTCTTCATGCAGGCATGTTCAGTGTGGAATCCCTTCCCGTAATAAGAACACTTGAATTTTTCCTTGCCATGGTGCCCTTTTCCTTTGTTCTTCCTTGAGCCGGAAGACTCATCATGCTGCTGGTTTTCAACTCTAGGCTTAGGAGCATCAAATTTAGTTTTTTTATTCTTCTGTTGCTTTCCTTTACCCTTCAGGTATTTGGGCCCCAGGACATGGAGGGCTTGATCACGGGAAGATCTGATGATCCCCATCTGGGCAAGCTTGTCATGTTCACTTGTTAGGGACTCAATGAAGGCATTGAGTGTAGGCATATTCCATCCATGGCTTGTGAGCTTCCCCGCACAGAATGTAGAAACAAAAAATAAATAATCAGCCCCAAGTTTGGAGAGTATGGCGAGGATGAGCTGATCATCCTCCTTCTCCACTTTGCATTGCTTCAAGAGTAAAACAGTATGCTTCAACTTTGTGAAAAAGTCATTCAGAGTCTCGAAATTGGAGGGCTGGAGAGACATTAATTCATTTTTGAGCTGGTGAACTCTCAAGTCATCATGCTTTCCATATAGAGTTTCCAATTTGTCCCATATTTCTTTTGGATTCTTCAATCCCGCAAGATGGAAAAGAAGATCTCGATAAATAGAGAGGCACAAGAAACTGAAGGCTTCATCCTTCTTGTTCAAGAATCTTGATTTTTCTATGGCAGAACCAGGCTCATCTTCAGTGTCCATGGTGACTCTAAAGAGCCCTCTGGAGTGCAGCTGAATCTCCATATCACCTTTCCATGAGTGGAAATTGTATGGAGTCAAAAGATCTACTGAGGAGGCCATCTGGATCTGTTGGAGCGAATGCTTCACCTGCAGAAAACCTAAAAATCACAACAAAAAGGGAAATGTAAGGTCGGACAGCCTGCACATTTTAGGCTTTCATCACACCCAGCATAGTCAATCAAGCAAGCTTGATCAATAAGTTCTTTACTCGGGGTATTAAGTGGTAAGACTTGGCTTCTGGTGCAGTGCTGGATTTTTGAGCTATTGCTCAATTTTCATGCAGAAATCTGTCAAAAAGCTTGTTTTTGAGAGATAGAGCTTCATCCCACCGTGAGCTCTGATACCATATTAATCTTGCACATTGATCTAGGGACTAAACATTAGTCTCATCAAAGATTAATCAAAAAATAACTCATGAAATGGTGTAAATCAGACTACGGAATGAGTAGTCGCTCTATATATTCAATAAAGAATAAATTATTACAATTACAATGTCATGCTACAAGCATGAATGAGAAGCAATTCGAATCTCTAAGGAGGTCATTCGAATTGAATGAGTGAGTCTAGCTTAATTGAATGTAAGCCATATTCAACACTCCAGTTAACCACTGATCAAAACCCTAATTGACTCAACTGAGCCCTAACTGAAGTCGGAGTGCAATAAATGACTGAGTCTCAACTGAAAGAGATCAGACACATGTCATAGCAAGCCAACCATCAAGTTCTAGCGCTTCAATGACTCCAATGAACCTCGATGAGGTTAACTGAAGTTGAACTGAACATCAGAAGTTGGTGGAGGCGCCCCTGTTGACTCCAGTTCATTAATTAATCATTAAATAATCAATTTAATGAGAGGAGGAACCTTCACTGTCTTGTTTAACTAATTCTAACCATCATTTAGCAATAATTTGCATTAATGACACTGAGATCACCCTTGGAGTGCTCCAGTTAGCCTCCCCAACTGTAGGAGAAGGCTAAGTTAGCCTCCTTGACTGAAGGTAGGCGTGGGTGTGACTGGATGATGTCATTTAATGCTCCACTAATGTCAATTAATGTCAATAATACTTAGGATAGTGGTTTAACTAGGCCAATTTGACCAAAAGGAGTGTGTATGGTGGTAAATGTCTCCAACAAATCTGACTCTCGATTCTTCAACGGGCTCCCAAACATAATGCTACACAACCACCCAACAATAATGATAGAATGTTGTGGTGAAACAGTATGGGCCTAGTGCTTTACCCGCGGGCATGTCATGTATAAAGACATCTTTGTTCCAAGCTTTTAATTTTCCTTTTAGCCATTTAAACTTCTGTTGAACATTATACATATTAGAACCATAAGTGTTGGGATCCTCCTCCCACCAATAAGCGAGTATGTCCATCTGGATGGTCCAACCAGAATTTCTCAAACTTAAATGAGCGATTTCTGGAGCTGACAAATTCATCTACTTCTAGGCTGATTGGCCAATGGTCCAATCCTGTACCTGGGAGGATGATTGAGTCACAGATAGATCCTTATCTTAGAAAATGGGTTGATACAAGGAATATTTCCAACTAAGATTCCACCAAGTGAATTCTTACTCTCTTGTTATTCCAAGTGTGAGTTCCGTTTTTGAGTTGAATATCCACTAGATCTAGGGAGTTGATGAGTGGACCAAGGGACCTGCTTGACCTGTCCAAGCTGCTAATTCCTCTTTTGTCCATAGGATTGGTAATCATATTTAAGATCCCCCGAATAATTTAGGTAAATTCAACGATTAAGCTGTCTTTGAAAAAGGAGAGTGAGGACCTTCTTTAGAAGCAAGGATGGAAGGGCCATAAACACTGGTGGGAAATCTTGAAAGATCATGTGAGGGGTTGAAAAAAAACCAAAAAAGTTGGATCAAGGATGGGTCCCAAAGAACAGCTAAACCCTCAGATGTGTTGAGAACCATTTGTTGTATTGAATGTTAGAAATGCTTCTCTAGAACATTATATCTTCACCAAGTAACCTTATTCATTGTTCCTAATTTCATTGAATTAGTGATTCCTAATAATTTTCTTCTTTCTTTAAAATGTGTTTTTACCTTCCCTTACATATTATATACCTTACAATTCATATACCAACTTTAACTTTTTAATAAAAATTGCATTTAAATTAAATAAAATTATTTTTAAACAAAAATACTCAATTTAAATTGTAAATAATTCTTTTAAGAATATAAAACCCAACCAAGACTATAAAGTGAATATACTTCTCTTCAACGAAAAACTTTACCTAACCACTTTTCATTGGGCCTAGAGGTGCTTTTTACAACCAAATTGGACTCAAGTGGATGAGATGTGTCACGTCTATTACATGTCCATGTGCGCTCCAAATTTAAATTGACTAGATTGTAATATACATTTATATAAATACGCATCGAATTTCAATTTCCATTCATGCATCCTCACATTTTAAATAAATGTTTTCATAAATAGTTACAACAATAATGATTTTACTTCATAATCAATGAATGAATACATTTTTTTTGCGTATTTGTAGGATTTGTGTGTTATCGTTTAAGATCCCAAATTGGAATAATTAGCACGTTGATGAATATATTAGATTATGTATTGTTAAGCTAAAAATACAATAAGCAAGATATTAGTTTTGTAATAATTGCAAATAACCGATAATTGGGTAAATTGCAACACTTTTATTTCACAATTAATTAATTAATGCAACTTTTGTGTATTTGTAGAATTTATGTGTTAACATGAAATAGGTGGCACTTGGATGATTAAATTTGGGTAAATAAGTGTTTTACTTCATAATCAATCAATGAATGCAATTTTTTCCTATTTGTAGGATTTATGTGTTATACTTTAGAACATATAATAGTTGGCACTTAAAACATTAAATTTGGGAACTAATTTACTTCATAATTAATTTTTTTTTTTAGGATATTTGTGTTAACATTTACAACATTCCAAATTGGAATAATTGGTGCCTCCGAAATTATAATGGATTATGTACTTCTATATTAATAATCATACAATGAGTTACCTATTAATTTTGCATAAATAACTATTTTACTTCATAATTAATTAGTTAATGCAACTTTGGCTTATTTGTAAGATATCCAAATTGGAATAGTGGGTGCTTGAATGATTATAACCTAAAATATATCACATTATGTATTTATAAGTTAATAATATAAAATGAGTTAGATATTAGTTTGTAATAATTGCATATTAATAAACTAGTATAGATCTATTTTAACTCTGGTTCTATCGAGTGGGGAGAGGGCATGGGGGCGTCGCTGATAGATCAATATTATAACACATTCGTTCATATTGGGGGTTAAACAATTTAAAAATTTCAAAACAATATATCGAGGTTATATTAAGGCTATAAGGGCTTATATTATATATTATATAAATACCCCAATATGTCGGAGGATTTTTTATTGCAAACCAACCATATGCACATGGGTTTCATTGAGGGAGCATAAGGTTTTCGTGGTTTTTGTGGATTTTCGGCAGTGGCAGTGTTGTAGGAGAACGTTTTCATCTTCCTAAGCACGCTATTTTTCATGGGTTTTCGGCAGTGACAGTGTTGGAGGAGAACGTTTTCATCTTCCTAAGCACGTTATTTCAGTGGTTTTCGTGGGTTTTCGGCAATGGTAGTTTTGGAGGAGATTTCACGGAGGGAGCATAGGGTTTTTGTGGGTTTTCAGTAGTGATGGTATTAAAGGAGAACGTTTTCATCTACACTAGAGTTCATAGATGTTGTAATGATCTGGTTTCTCAAGCTTCATTTCAGGTGCGACAATATAAATGTTTTATTGATTATCATTGAAGATTTTGTACCGGAAATCATATAGGCTGTAATGATTTGGTTAGGTGATGTGTGCTAGTTTATAGATTGTTCGTTTGTAAGTTTAGGTATTGATATTGGTACACTAATTTTTAACTTTTGTCGATTTGCTTGTTTGAATCTGACATAAATTGGATTAGGGGTAATCTTCCAGTGGTGGGTTTGAATCCGAAACTGGAAGATACAGAGTATAAATGGTTATTTAGATGTTATGCACTGCGCAACACAATCTTAATGTTATGTTGGTTTTACCTTTTTCTATAATATTTGAGATAAGAGTCAAAGAGTTCATCAGGTTTTGCACCCTGCTGTGAAGAAATTAGGGTTAATGCTGCGATATTTAGATGGCAGTTGATAATGCCTCCAGGCCCTAGAGAGACTACTTTTGTTAATATCAATTTTATTTGTTGGCTCGTATTGTCCTTGTCTGACCATGTTGACCTTGGTGCATTTTTTGTTATGTAGTAGATGCTCTTATTACTCTTTTTACCAAGATCTAAACATCAGACCTAGTTCGGTGATGTTGTTGTTGTTTACCAAGGATTAACCTTTATAGATTCAATTTAGCAGTTGTAATAGGATCTTCTAAATTTGACGGAATGGGATCCCTTAAATTTGGTGGAATAGAATCTCTCTACCATTTCATGTTACATCTGGAATGAGAGAGGACATGGTGCATTGGTTGAGTTTTTCTAACCAAAAAAATGTTTTTTTATTTGAGAAGGCTTGCAAAGTTTTGATACAGTTTAGTTGTTTAATAGTTGTTCCAAAATTGGGGTAAGTTGGGGTTATCCTCTCTACTTGGTAAGAAGATAAGCATAGGTTAGCTTAGCAACTGATTGCACTGAAAATGGATTTGTAGAATGATGATCCAAGAAGTATCTAGGATGATGAATTTAAAGTAGAATGATTAGCAGTTCCCGTAGCAGTAATATAGCATCAGTTTCTTTTTGATAGCAGGCTCAGATGCATTTTCTTTGGCAAAATGTTGCAAGATACATTTCCGGGGAAAATTTGAGCAGTAGGTATGAGATTTGTACTAGAGATATTGCATTGGTCCTCCTGTAATAACAGGAGGTTGTCTGCTTTGATGTATTTCTTTTCAGGCTAGAAATATTTATATTGAAGATTCTATACTAAGGTTTTTGTTCTTGGGTTTTTCTTAGACTCAAAGTTTTGTGGCTTTTGTTGCATTATTCAATGGAAATTTTGACAAATAAATATATTAGAGTTAATCTGACTCACGAATGATGAGAACGGTATACTTTATTTCCTAAGGAAAAATTTTTGATATCACTTGACTGTAAACCATTTTCAATAGGTCTTTAAGGGCCAATATGTAAACAAATCTTATAACTAAGCATCTTTAAACATACCAAGAAATTAGTTCCTTTAGGGAAACAACCATCGGTGGTTAAATTATTTTTTGTTTAGGATCATGACCATCGGTGGTGAATGTGGATATGTGGCTAGTGTTGGGGCATGGATTTATGCTTAGGTAAAATGGCATTGATGCTAATTAGGTCGCTTGGCACAAAGTGAAACTTCAATAGGAATTGGAATTTCTTACAACTTTGAGTAGAAATTGGTGTTTTATTTTTCTAAATGCAATATAAGTACTAATTCAAGAAAGACCTTATATTTGTGCTTATTGAAAAGAAAGAAAAGTCAAATATTGTTGTGTTCATGGTTGATTGTTTTCCTTCTGCAGTTTGTTGTGTTCATATTTTGGGTCTTTGTCTGGTTCTTGTTACTTTGCAATGCCATCCATTTGTCTCCTTTTTTCAGGCCTAAATCACAGATTCTGGAAGAATGAAGCCAATGAATTCCATAAGATTTTGTGTGTTGCTTAACCATACAATAACCTCATAATAGGAGGGTCACCTCGTAATATGGTGGATAGCCTCATATTTTGAAACTAAAATGTCAACATGTATTTTATCAGGTCTGGTTTTGTTACCTCGTGATGGACTCTGGTGATGAATTTCTGGGGTCTCCTTGAGGTTTTTGTTATGGCTAGCACAAGCCATGTAATTAGAGGGAAAGGCTAGCAAATGCAGAAAAAATAGAGTAGCTTTAAGGAACCACATGCACACCATCAAATTTCAATTTCTTTGTTTACTTAATTGCTTCTCAGAAAATATGCCCACAATCCTCATTTATCAGTGCTCTAAAAACTCCACATGTAATAAAATCACATAGAAATAGTGAAGAAAAGACAAGGCTAGAACTATTTTCCTGATTTTTATTTTCTGTGTTTAATGAAATATTGGGTCGTCAGGGTTTAGCATATTTTTCTCATTTAATATGTAGGTGGGTCCCACTGGGATATTCCCAAAAAAAAGTTAAAAACAAATAAACATAGGAAATGTTGTTATACACTGGGAAATGGATGGAATGTTTCTTCCATCTGTTTCTAGAGATATTTTTGATTAAAAAAATGTTAAGATATGAATAATGCTTGTAACTGATCTACACTTCTGTGTGCTCTTAGAATTCTAGAGAATAATTGATTGCAGTCCTATATGAATTTGTAAATAGAAAAATAATACATATTGAGCTAATGAAAATTTGAAGAAAAGTATCCATATGACACTTAACTTAATTAATGTATAGTGTAGTGGGTTTGAGTTTTAGCCATTAGATCGAGTTCATCGATGTATGGTAGCACTAAAAAGATTCTGATAAGTAAAAATGAAGCTTAAAAAAACTAGCGATCTAGGCCTAGAAGCACATATGTTTACATTGAGACAAAAATAATTGATAAACAAGGGGAATAAAGACTAGTGAAGGGATCAGTTATTGTTAAATCTGAATGTGCTTCTCATTTGCATACTTTATTGTGGTGCAATCGATATAGTTCATGAAAGTGCATTCAATTATTGTAAGTGTCTTGACTTGATATCAATGCCTAAGCTTAAGATTATAGGCAGGGCTACCCAGTAAGGATCTCCAAGTCCCCTGTTTTTATGGGAAATAATTTTTTCTTTAATATCCGTGACAAGAACTGTGACACAACATTATAATTTTATTCTGATTGTGCCAACTATATATATATATATATATATATATATATAATTTGCTTTTCTTTTAAAAACAGTTTGGCAAGACTCTGACTCAGATTCAGCAAGGGTCTGAACTAGTTGCTAAGGTAAAAAATCAGAAGAAAAAAAAATCATGTGCAATAAAAATTGAGGCAGGAAATCTTATGCAAAAAGTTTTCTTGTTAAGTGTTGCATATGCTAATTTCAAAGCAGACTGCAAAAAGTCAGCAATTTTTGTGCCAATCAATAGTTTCTGGAAGAAGTCACACATTAATCAGCCAATTCTAGAACACTGGTTAAATTGATGGAAAAGTTAATATTATTTTTCGTTTCCCACAGCTTGTCCTTATTCTACATCACTCATCCCATCAAGTAATTTCTACTTTAGTTGTTAATTGAAATTTGCAAGAAGATGAAATATCAAATAAGTCATTTTTTACTCACCTATTTGTTGAAAGTGGTTGTTTACATAATTCAAATTTGTATCCCTATTGACTCCAATTTGTTGCACCCATCCCATTTAAATATTGATATAATTTTATTTTTGGTAAATTGCAATGTGCCAATTGTTTAAACTATCTTTCATATCAACCAATTATGTAGCTTCCTTGGCCGCTAATTTGTTGTTTTTCACTGCCTTTAATGCTGAAATGGTGCCAACTGTCTTCGTATTTCGGGTTCACTGTCTTTGTATTTCAGGTCTTTCAAGTTCTATCTGTCTTTGATCTTCTATGAAAATGGGTTGGAGATTCTTGTTCATAGCATATATCTTCTATCAACTTCCTAATCTAGATGGCTTCTCTTGTCACTTGAAATAGTGAAAACTTCAAACTACTTCAAGGTACTTCTTCTGGTGAATTCAAGGAGAAAATGTACTACCCCAAAATCAGTCATCTCGAAGTCTAATTTCAAGATTCCTTAGTTGATTTCCACTCCTTCAAGTCATTACTTATGAATACATGGTCATTGACATAATGTAATGGATCCTAATTTTTGCTATATTGTTGTCATCTATACTGCTCTAGAATTGTAGAAATTAATGAATACTGGATACTAGGAATAGGGTTCTTACGTCAAATTGTGCAATGTTCTTCATATGACACAGTGGATTCTTGTGCCATCATGGTAAACCAGTTTCCTTCAGAAATCATATTTAATCAAAAACTAACCAATCCTCACTACTAGCCATGGGTTGCTTGCTTCAAATTGTGCAAAGTCTTCTTCAGATGACATGCTGGATTCTTTGTCTTTTCAAATGAATCCTTCAGTCTGATTCATCCGAATCTCTTATTTTAGTTCATAGTTCAAAATGTTTGTTTTCATTCCCTTAAAGGTCTTTCACTACTATTGCAAGAAATGTTTTAATAGATGTGGACTGCTCCAGTTGCAATTGTTACACTGATGTCAAGTCCCTTGGTTTAACAGTATCCCTTAGCAACGAAGCTTTCTTTGTACCTATCTTTCCCATCTGCATCAGGTTCGATACAGTACCCTAGTTGTAGACAGTTTCCTTTCCTCCTTGATGTAAAACATAATTAACATCGAGAATCAACAAAATAAATTTTCTTTCATGTCTACTTCTTTTCATCATATTAGATTAGGGGTTCATCAAAATTCTCACATACAGAAATAATAGCAATGTTAGCTCTCATCTTGTAATATGGGAATTTTACATCTAGTTTCCTCTCTTAACCTAAATGTTGTAATGGTGGAATATACCTTTAGTTTATATATTTGCACTTCTTTTTATTCTTTCCTTATGGGTATCATAAGTACTTTTAACTCTGCTCTTCATCTTGCTTTTCAATGGAATATATAAATTTTTTGTTATCATTTAAGAACATATCTTGGCTTCATATGAACTACTTTATCTCAGGGCTGAATAACCTACATATCCTACTATATATTATATAGTCAAGATCCATACACATCCAAGTCCTTAAATCTAGATTAGACATTTTTCTTTCATAACATGTGCATTGTTTTGGCTAGCCCTGGCGATGGATGGTGGCTTGCTTATCCAAATTCCAATTTTGATTTCCCAAATATACACTTTTGGTCCAAAATTATCACATAGTTTGTTGTATTTATACATGCTTTAGACTGTGAGCTTAGCTTCAAGATTGGTTGATTCCCATAATACTCTTATTCTTTATTTATTTCTGATCAGTTTACTCTTTTATTATTACGATTACGACCGACAAAGAAAAACAAGCCTTACTAGCCTTTACAGTTACGGTTATTTCTGATTGGTTTACTCTTTTATTATAGCCAGAACAACAAGCCTTACTAGCCTTTCCTACACCGCCCTGGCAAGTCAAGTAAATCCTGCACAACCTGACTATCTTTTTTCCCTCATCCATATAGCCTCTTTCCTACTCTATTATTCTCCAACATGACATCCTCTTCAACTAGACACGAGCACTAACACAAAACCTAAAGTACCGGCCTTCCTAAGTGTTGATCAGGTGGGGGTAATAATTCTGAGAAGAGTCTATTTTGTTAAGACGATGGTATCTAAGAAGATGGGTTGTTTAAGAATATGTATGATAATAAAGACGATAGATAAGAAAATAAGATGTTCCCATTAAGTGGAGTGGTAAATTGGAAAGTGCGAACATGGAGCTATTATTTAATCAAGTACTGAAAGAGCCAAATATACCAAATATCTAAGTAGTGCAATCTCATAATAGATTTATTGAGGACTCAAATTTGTTGAGTATGGTGCTGTATAAGTAGCTTCTGTCCAGAGATCCAATTCTACTATTTGAAAATGGAGCACGATTTGGGTTGTTTTCAGCAACATGCAATACATTTCCTCTCAAATGCATTTTAGATTGGTGAGTTTTGAGCAAAAATTTGGCACTTAACACTATCTTTTCAATATTCCCGCTTGAGTTATCTTACCATGTTGATGCCACATTCATTCAAACTGGTTTTGATCTCATTAACCATATTGTTTGTTGCTTCTTTTGATAAATAGTTATTTAACAATATTCTTCATCTCACAGTGTTGTTCCAACATATTTTGGCTTGCTTGGAGGTTCCAAAATAAAAAAGCTCAAGTTTTGAATCTTACTTCCTGTAGGTCAAGCAAATAGATGCTAGATTCTTTTGTTCTTGCACCATTTTTTGTTCTTATATTGTTGCACCTCAAGTGTCAATGCCTATACTTAAAAGGCCTTCCTTGAGTACAATAACACCATCCTTATGTTGAACTTCCAATGATGGCACTTCTCATTGATTCTTAAAATATCTTCTATATTAGGTTGTTTGTATGTATTATCTATGCTTTGGAAGTTTCCTTTGTGCTTTAATAGATGTATAGGATTTAAACAATCGCCAATTCACTTCCACACTCAGAATGATGTGCATATGTGAGAACTCCGACCTGCATAGGGGAATTTGGAGATGTAAGAAGCATGTTGAAGAAGCCCAATATTGTGTTTTGTTATATGCATAGAAATGGGAAGAATTGAGAAAATATTGGGAGAGAAGGAATGCATTAGAGGCCCATGCAATGCAAAGGAATCTAATAGGCACCAAACTTCAGGTAGAGTCATTCAAGGACAAGCAAAGACAGATTGAAATCAACAAGGAAACAAAAACTGGAGGTCTAAAAATATGTAATAAAGAATGGGTATGTTGTAGGAAATAATTGAGAAACTATGCAGTCAAGGTTAATCAGTCAATGGTTCCCCTCTTTCTATTGCCTATTTTGGTGTGGAGCATTTTTTGGCGAAGGAGGAAGATATAGTGCAACAAGAACCAACTCAATCAAAGTAGCAATAATTTATATATTTAAAAATATCATTTAAATAATAAAAAATATACACTTTAATTAATATAAATCAAATATTGTAATACCATAACTTAAAATTCTAGTTGCAAATATCATAACTAAAAAAATACAAATTTTAAAAGATTTAGATTTCTCCAATTTAAGTCATCTCCATTCCAATTTAAAGCCATCTCCTCTAACATTTATGGAAATCTTACCTATGGAAAAGTAACTTTGACCAGTACATCGAAGGTCTAGGTTTTCCATTGAAATATAATTTTTTCATAGGGGTAGTGTAATTTTTGTCGCCAAGCAATTAAAAAACAAAAACTCTTCAATTAAATATTTGGTAGTGACAAAGGAAAGACTGATATAAAGTCAGGTTGAAATATTGGTGCTGGTATATGAAATTCTGATATAGAATCAATCTAAAACAATGGCATACCAAATTAGGCTTTCTGATCATGTTGACAAAGAGATAATTGCAACCCTTAATCAAGATTCTTATTTCTATCTCCACTAAGGGATTCAATCCTGTGATACATGTAACGGGTGTACATGTGTTTGATATAATTAAATATGCAAATGACTTCACTAAACTGTAGCAAATACTACCTACAAATTCGTAGGCCTGCCACTGGTTAGTATCTCACAGTGGTTTTCCAAAAATGACCATACATTAGAAGAAATTTCAACTCAAAATGGGCCTTCTAACCCTCATTCAAATTCCATGTCATCATGTGTTAGCCAATGAAATTGCTTTAAATTTGAAATATCGTATAGGTCTTAAACAATCTTTTAATATAATTTTTGGGAATTGTATCATAGAAAAAAAATACTTTTTTGTTCATATTTTCAACATATCTCCCTGTGTTTCTACTCAAATTTCGATCGGGAGAACGAGCCANTTGACGGACCCCGCTACCCCAAAAACAAGAAATACCTGAAAAAACGTGATGATGACATCATCATCACATTTTTTCAGGTATTTCTTGTTTTTGGGGTAGAGGGGTTTGTCAAAGTACATCGAGTGGGTACTCGTTGGATGCAGAATTTAATTCCGCATCCAACAAGCTCTCCCAGTCGAAATTTGAGTAGAAACACATGGAGATATGTCAAAAATACGAACAAAAAAATAGTTTTTTCTTTTCTTCCTCCAAAATTAATAAATATTATTTCATTATTTTAACTGTTATTTTATTATTTTCCTTAGGAGGACCATTTTGAGTTGAAATTTCCTCTAATGGTTTGTCCAACTAGAGATCATGCTTTTAAATAGCATCTAATGATGCAAAATTCCTGTGATAATTCTCACAGGATTGCTCACTCATAACTCCTATGATAATTCTCTCAGGATTCTGAGGGAGCAAGTGAAGTGAAGTTAAGATGAAGATATTTGCAGTTAAGGTGATGGTTATTTTGGCATTGTTAATATTTTCGGTTGCAAAAGCATGGAATATAACCTTTCCCACACCGCAATCGAGCTTCCCTCTAGTGAATCCTCCGAGCCTGAATGTGTGTGTTAATTTGTTGAAAGGTTAATCTGTTAAATGATTGCTCATCCAGGATCTAAAATAGGATGGAAACCCTTAGTAGGGATGAACTCTGTTAATATCTAGATTTTGTGATGATTTTGAAAGTTGTAATTCTATTAGTGAAGTTTGTACAACAATATTATACCTGCCAAATAGATAGTGGTAATTATAGAACTCTAACACCAGCACAAATAGTAGACAACAATGCTAAAATTTTAAGAAATTATATAGTACTCATAACAAATTTATTAAATTTTCTATTATCATGCTAGACAGTTCAACCATAATTTTATTTCAATATAAAAATAGCCATTTCTTTTATATAAAAAAATAAACACTCGTGAATCCTCCTTGCAGAATTGTTTGTATGTTATCGATTGAAATGATATAAGAAATCAAACAAATATAGCATGATATTTACAAACCCATTAAATAAAATCAGTCAATTAGACTTCTTCATAAAATACATAAACAAGTATATCACTTGTAGGGATTGTTGAATTGAGTCTAGCATCGCCAATTAGAGCTCCTTTCATCTAAAAATTCTTGGGATAAATATGTTTTCCAAATTTATGTTCTCTATTACTTTTCCACAAAATATATTTCTTTTTCAATGTTAGTGTTTTGTCCTATCTAGATAAGTTGTAGCGATCATTGAACAAACTCCAAGCTATGATGCCACAAGGAATAATCGGAAGACCATGGCCAGTTGTTGCTTTAGGTTTGTAATAATCTGTTTTAATTGCACTCTCGTATTTTGTTAGCTGCTTGTCATTTATGCTTTTAACATACCTGCAAAAAGTTTACAAGGATTAAAAAATGTCATGATTAAAAATCATACATATGTACTAATAAAAGGGACACTTCATGGGAAAACTTCTAATTATGTGTAGCTCATAATTCATCAGTAAATAATCAAGTATGTATTTTTTATGACAACTGTAAAAAATAATCCTCTTGAGAAAAGATGGTTTCTAACATGTGTGCTCTTATAGATACAGTATCAATGAAATCTATCAAACTAAACATCCAATATTAGGTGAAGCATGGAAAATGAGGTTTCATCATATAAGAAAGGAAAATGGTATCTTCTCATCTTTTAAAATGTGAAGCCTTCATATAGGGTTTCTTGGTTATAGACTGCTTCCTCCAACACTTGAACACACAATGGTTGTTCAACCCATAAAAGGGACTAGGACCAAAGACCAACTATGTTGTGCCATATCGCCTAAATTACTATGATACATATACATATATGAATTTGGATTTGGATTCGAATATGAATTTTCTAGAATTTTGAAAAACCTAAATCTAGATATAGTGGGGAAATGGCAATTACAAAAAATATAAATATTTTTATAATAAATAAAAAATAGGGTGAAAAATCAAACTATTCAAGAAACACAATCAAAATTATAATTTAAATCCAAAAAAGATATTTTTCATTCATATTACTCTTTAACCATTCATGTACTAGAATTTATAATTTGATAAGTTATAACCATGATTGATAATTGATCATTTTGGAGACCAATTCAACATAAAAATGAAGAAGGTCATAACAGTGTTTTTGTTAGCCACATCCATGGCCATATTAGCAGTGAATAAGTGATTTTTTTGAAAGCTATGGGAGGAATAAATAACAATGTCAGTGAACTAAGAAACAACATGGCACATAAGGATAGGTCAGACCTTGATAGCAGACCGTGACCATAAAGATATATCAAATGGAAAACTTGAGAGCAGACCTTGATATATCAGAGTTCAAAAGAAGATATTTAAGTAGGGATAGATAAGAACTTGATTAGCAATGGGTTTTATAGTTTTAGCCTTTATATGTTTAGGGTTTTGGAAGTTTTTTGATTAAAATATTGATTTTTGGAGGGATTAGTGGGTCACAAACTAACTCAAAGTTTTAGGATCCATTTCAACATTTCAGGATCTGTTTCATGCGCTCAAGATCCATTTCCTTCTAGATGGGATCAATTTCCATGAAAGATTCTAGGAAAATCTTAGGAGATATGGATCTAGATCCATGGATACTACACACTAGAATGAAATTTTGAATATATTTGAGGTGAAATTTTGTGCAAGACTCAACAGAATCTGAGTCAACAGTGTTACATTTTGTATTTATTGAGTCTTTGATTAATAATGATTCCAACCAAATTATTACAGATATTGCTTGTTTCTGCTGTCACATTAGAGGACATTTTGGTGAAGTTTTGAAGCCAGTAAGTGCTTGCCACCGCAAGTTAATTCATGGGCAATATTTATGTTTGGCAGTTTGATTTTATTTTCATGGGTTCTTATCATATTTCTTCAAATGGCCAACAACTGTAGATTCCTAGAAGAGTTAAGTTTATGGAGGGTTTGAGAATATATATGTATTTAAGGCATTTAGGAATATATGCATAATTATTGCTTTATATATTTTTTAATTTCTCTTTAAGGTCAAGGTTGTATTTGTGACTGTGAAGTGGGTTTTGAATATTGGAACTCAGGGCTCTCTGTTCTTGGGAGAAAGAAAAAGATGGAACCCTATTTATTTTAGAAAAATTATGGCTAGCTTTGTTACTAATAATTTCAGGAGGAGAATAAAGTTCAAGGGAGGAAGGCGTTGTGACAAAATGTGTAGTTTTCTCATCATAAAATAATGTTTTGGATTAGACTTATTGTTGTAAGAATTGGCTTTCAAAAACATCATGTGTTTAGGTCTTGTGATATTTTCACATAATGGAAGATGGACAAATTAAGGTGAGGGTTGGGGTTAGGGGAGTTTCATGATGAGAAAGGATGAGGGTTTGTGGAATTGAAAATGCTAGGGAAAGAGCTAGTATTAGGGTTAGGGTCATGGTATCGTGTAAATCTAGGTTTCTTGTCGATTTTCATTTGATGATTAGGGCACAAAGAAATGTTTGGTATAGGTTGGTACTCTCAAACATAAACATTTCAATATGAAAAATAGTGAGAAAACTAGAAATGAAATTAAGGACGAGTACTTATTCCAAATCTCTTATATGAATTTGGAGGTGGAGCTTGTTGATTACTTCAATAAAGTATTGGATAAATTTCCCTAGTGCTTGACACAACTACAACCACTTGCACATGCAGTTAGATAAATAGCATGGCTGATAAAAAATCTTTCTCAAGTCACAGAACAAGGCGTTAAATGTAGTTATGATAGTAGGATTGGTGTTGGTGGTGTGATGTTTATTTAACTCCCATATACCTCAAGGTCATATTGGTGAGATTATCATCAACATATCTAATGTATGTGCGATGGGATACCCACTTAGGTGGTACCAAATCATCACATCATTAGAATTTATAGAAACCTCCACGACAAATTCTTGCACATCTATATTTTCCTTTGAAATTGCAAGCAAACACTGAAATATTTTATGCCATTAACTGATTTGTCTCTAGGGCAATATTTTATGCTATTAACATAGTTTCTATGTTTTTTCATCTCTTGTTTTGATCACCTTTTGATCGTCTGCAGGTACGTTGAAGCTGAATCACCAAATTGGGGAGGGATATTTGAAAAAGCCACTGACAATACATTTTGTTTCAAGGTGTTTCATCCCAATAGTAAGATTTCTTCATCCTTCTTAGAGGTTTGAATTGAAAGTTTATATAATGCTTCCTAGCTCTTTGTTTTATTAATTTGTCTTTAGGGAAATATTTTATGCTATTAACAAAGTTTCTATGTTTTTTCATCTCTGGTTTTGATCACCTTTTGATCGTCTGCAGGTACGTTGAAGTTGACTCCTCGGTTTGGGGAGGAATATTTGAAAAAGCCACTGACAATACATTTTGTTTCAAGGTGTTTCATCCCGATAGTAAGATTTATTCATCCTTTTTATAGATTTGAATTGAAAGTTCATACCTTGTTTCCTAGCTCTTTGTTTTATTAATTTGTCTCTAGGGAAATATTTTATGCTATTAACAAAGTTTCTATGTTTTTTCATCTCTTGTTTTGATCACCTTTTAATTGTCTGCAGGTACGTTGAAGCTGGCTCATCAATTTGGGAAGGGATATTTGAAAAATCCACTGACAATACATTTTGTTTTAAGGTGTTTCATCTTGATAGTAAGATATCTTCATCCTTTTTAGAGATTTGAATTGAAAGTTCATACCTTGCTTCCTAGCTCTTTGTTTTATTGATATACGTATCCAGATATTCTCAATGATTACTCAGTTGAATAATCAACCAATGGAAAATAATTCCATATTGAAAATGTAA
>LPNX011169283.1:519791-555228 GCA_001517045.1 Pseudotsuga menziesii | reverse complement strand
TATATATATAACAGTGTTTCATCCCGATAGTAAGATTTATTCATCCTTTTTAGAGGTTTGAATTGAAAGTTCATACCTTGTTTCCTAGCTCTTTGTTTTATTAATTTGTCTCTAGGGAAATATTTTATGCTATTAACAAAGTTTCTATGTTTTTCTCTTGTTTTGATTACCTTTTAATCGTCTGCACGTACGTTGAAGCTAACTCATCAGTTTGGGGAGGGATATTTGAAAAATCCACTGACAATACATTTTGTTTCAAGGTGTTTCATCCTGATAGTAAGATATCTTCATCATTTTTAGAGATTTGAATTGAAATTTCATACCTTGCTTCCTAGCTCTTTATTTTATTAATTTGTCTCCAGGGAAATATTTTATGCTATTAATAGAGTTTCTATGTTTTTTCATCTCTTGTTTTGATCACCTTTTAATTGTCTGCAGGTACGGTGAAGCTAACTCATCAGTTTGGGGAGGGATATTTGAAAAATCCACTGAAAATACATTTTGTTTCAAGGTGTTTCATCCCGATAGTAAGATTTCTTCATCATTTTTAGAGATTTGAATTGAAAGTTCATACCTTGCTTCTTAGCTCTTTGTTTTAATAATGAACTAATATGCATGTGTAAATTTGAATACATATTTCTTTCATTTATTTATGGATGCAATCACCTCATTTCGTAGCCATATTATATCCAAACTTGTGAAAAATTTGTTATAATTTTAGGTGTTTATTAACCAACTAAATGGTACGCGTGGATAGAAATGCAGATGGATCCAAGTGATGTTGTGGACTTCACAATTTATATTGGTGAAGAGAATTGTGCCCTTGGCACAGTCCAAGTTCGAAAGATTATAAAATTCCGATCCATCCTACTCTTAATTTGGGTATAGATTCTTATCCTATAGGTAATTTGGACATCAAGATGGATTTTTGTCCCAAATTAGGCATGTTAACCATGGATCTTCATTTGCCAAATTATTCTATTTAATAGACTATTTTTTACATGGATGGCCAAAGAGAGAGGCAATAGAGGATATACATAATTATAGGCAATAGAGAAAGAAATACATAGATGGAACAATAGGAGTTTAGTGGATTTCTTTAAACATAAGCATTTCAGACTGTAGAAGTAGACAACATTTTGATGTCATATTGATGTCATTCTCTAGAATTGGCATAACCTTTTTCCTTTGAAGAATTGATTTAATTGGTCGCATTGGAAGTGGACCCAAAGACGTAGGCATTATGAGCCGAACTCCATTAACAAGTTACAGTCCTCATAATTATGTTCGTATTGTTCTCTTTAAGCTTACTAAGTATGCCTTATTGAAACTTAGCAATTAAGAACGATTCACATTTTAAATTCTTGTCTAGTTAACTAAAAAATGTCCTGAATTTTACAGATCAAATATGCTCTCTTTTTTTAAGTACATGTTCTCAATGAGGTTGAGGTACATGTAGTTGCACCTTAAACTAGCCAATCATATTAAAGATTCCCTCTTTGACCCAAGCAGCCTCCTATGGTGAACCAAAAGAAATTGTTTCTTTAAAAATTCCTTGGGTTAGAGGAATGGGATGATGGACCATTCGCATAGACCTTTCAAAATCCCCCAACCATGATAAATGCACCCTTTGGTAAGCAATGATTTTAGAGGAATGATTACCATGATAAATGCACCCTTTGGCAAGCAATGATTTTAGAGGAATGATTACCTTCAACGTAAAAAGTTAATTTGGATATCCCTCTATTTGAAGGATACATGCACAACATTCAAAGATAACTAAATCTGCTCGAGGGTTAATTATTTGTTTACCACTTTTACAATATGGAGATTATGTTCATTATACATTTGTGGTCAAAAAATGACATTTTTATGAGATTGCATGAACAATTTAAGTGTCAAAACCAACGTTTTTGAGAAATTTCCAAATTTTAAATGGATTGGAGATAACATCAAACTATAAACATTGTTATATCAGTGTTTCCGATGTAAAAATATCGATATCAATCTAGTGACATTAAGGTAATTAAAAGAAAATGATGTTTAGGCTACAGAAGCACCATTTAGGCAAGGTATGCATTGATATATCAGCGCTAGATGGGAGTATTTTATGATGAATCCTTGTTCCACATCCTTGAATTTTTCCACTTCAAAACGACATTTCCAGTGATGTAGAAGAGTGTGTCTTATGATATTGACTTTAAGCCCAGAAACAATGACAATTGATGGTTATAAGAGCTTATAAATTCTGACAATTTCCATGGCTATATTACTTAGTACAATAATGAATAACTTTGGTTGTTGAGTCACTAATATTTAGTGCAACTATCAAAATTGTTGAGCTTGAATTCATAATCTTTAATAACAATTTCCCCAATAATTGATACATGTCATAAAAGAAAAAATATAAGAAAATCATGAGACAAAGGCTACATAAGAAATAATAACTTAATTTAAAAAAATATTATGTACCACATTTATCTTTTATCTTTATTTCTGATCAAAATAAAATATTTAATATTTAAAAGAGACATCACATTTAAAATGAAATATGAAGAAAACCAAATCCATTTTATATTGTCATCAAAGAACACATTTTTCTTATTATATCACTTTTATAAAAATTCCATATATATATATAATTTTAATATGACACCAAAACAAATACTAAATTGTAAATTAGTGTTTGAAAACCTCTTTATTTGTAAGAAGAATAATTATAGATGCCCCGTCTTTTTGTATTGAAATTACACTTATATATATATTTTAAACATACACATTAAAAAAATTATTACTTCGATAGGTGTTTATATCTTAGAATTTTGGGGTTGACTATGTTATTTTTTCTAATCTTATTCAAATTGATTAGGATAATTATCTGAAAGAATAACAAGCACAACAAGATGCATAAGATAGAGCAGATACACAAGACACAAAGATTTTTCTCAGGGAAGCCATAAAGGAGAAAACCTCGCAAACTTCCTCAGAATAGTTCTATCACTAAGACAATATCACAAGATGGAAAACCCCAAGTATAAGAAGTCTTTTGCAACTCTCTCTCTCCTCCTTTTTCTTCTCTCTCCTCATGTGAACTTGAGTGAGTGAGTGTGTGTGTATAAATGAGGGAGAGCGCCTCCCTATTTATACCCTTTAAGTGACTAACCTAATAACTTGACTATGCCAACTTCTTACCCTAACAGGGTTGACTTCACCTAGGGAGACTTAAAAGCACATTTTATTATATTCAATTTTGGGACTACTTCCCCAACTTACAATGGAGGGCTTACCTCAATGACCATAGAGAATAATGACATCCTGAAAGGAGGTAAACACATCTTTAATGGGGGTACAAAAATATAAAATAATAAGATACGTCAGAATATCTTTCGAAGTTACATTACAACAACACTCCCTCTTAACTAGGAAGGTATTATATCACCACAGTCATCAACACACATGGTCACGTCATCATAGTTAAATCATCATCGTCGATGTTGTCGTAGTTCTCATCTTGTCAATCATTGAATAGTGACATATGTTTGTCTATCCATCACAGGAAGTTTCTACAGAGCCAACAATGTTTCATGATGGATGTAAGCTTAGTCTTCATCTAGCTCTTCATCATATCCACGAACAATCCATCGCGTAGGTACAACCTAGGAACATTCATTAAATTTCCACTGCAATCACCAGCGTCTCCTACAGTCATCTCGTTGTATTTGAATCATCTCATCACATCTGAATCATCTCGTCATCGCACAACCCATATGCATACCACTAACCACCTGCGTTCTACAAACATCGAAGAATGCCAAGACTCATTATGTCTCAAAGACGACTTGCGTCTACCACTATGTGAGAATACCGTAGGATCACACCAAGTTCATTATGTCTCTCCACAGTCAACCCATGTGCTTCCAACCTAGGAGCACACTAGGACTCATTACATCTCAATGATGACCTACATCTACCACTATGCAAGAATCGCCTAGGAGCACACCAAGTGCTTTGTGACCTCTCATCATCTCCAACATGGGACCACATAAGGACTTATTACATCCAAGGACAACCTTCATACCACACCAGGACTCATTAAGTCCAAGGACAACCTCAAGGACTCATTACATATAAGGAAAATATGTGGACCACACCAGGACTGATTACATCCAAATACTACCTTCCAGGACTTATTACATCCAGGGATAAGTTGTGCACCACGCCAGGTTTCATTACGTCTGAGGACGACCTAACGAGACCGATTACATCGCAAGACAACCTGTGTACTATGCTAGGACTCATTACATATGGGGACAACATGTATACCTTCCCATGTGAGACCTCATTCTAGTGCATCTATGTCTTTCAGTCAGACTTCTCGTCATCACTAGCATGGGAGAACACCGTGACTCATTACGTCTAAGGACAACCTGCATATACCACCATGCAAGGGCTTGTCACCCCCTCTTTCTAAGGAGCTTGATCTGGAGAACACCAAGTTTCTCTCTGAAGTATTTGAACTTCACTCTAGCCATCGGCTTGGTCGACACATCAACCATCTGCTCGTGCATCGTCATGTACTGGAGCTTCACTACTCCTCTCTGCACCATATCCTGGATATAGTGATACTTGATATCATTGTGCTTCGACTTGTCATGGAACACCGGATTCTCATACAACTTCACGCAACTCTGGTTGTCACAAAATATACAAGTTACCGCTAACTTGAGATCAAACAAATATGACAGTAGATTTCAAATCCATACTGCCTCACAACTAGCCAAACAAGCTGCAACATATTCTGCTTCAGTTGTACTCAGCGCCATGCAAGACTGCTTCCTGCTAAACCAGGAGATCATATTGAATCCCAAACTGAAGCAACATCCCAAAGTTCTCTTCCCAATCTGAATCAACATAATCATGTAGTTTAATCTTTTGATTCACATAGTACTTGATCTTGTAATAAACTATACCCTTCAGGTACCTCAATACATGCTTTGCATATACCAAGTGAACATGCCTCGGATTCGTCAAGAACTGGATCAGGGTGTTCACAGCAAAGCATATGTCTGGTCTCATAGTCGTCGGGTGCATCAATGAACCAATCATATGGTCATACATCGTGGCATCAACTGTCTCTGATTAATCATAACATAGTAGCTTCAAGTTCGATGCCATAGGTGTGGATATTTCCTTTCATTCCAACATTTTGAATCTCTTTAGAATATCCACTATATACTTTCCTTGACCAAGGAAGATCCCATTTGTACTGTGCCACACCTCAATGCCTAAGAAATAGTACATAATTCTGAGGTATTTCATCTCGAACTCAGTGGAAAGCTTCCTCTTTTCATCTACAATGATTCTGTCCTCTCCTGTTATAAATAGGTCATCAACATATAGCAGGAGCATCACCGGTCTTCCGGCTTCAACCTTGAGGTAAAGGTTGGAATCCGCTTTACTCTTGGTAACTCCTAAGCTCATGATTAGGAAGCGTTCCATCTTTATGTACCATGTTATGGGTGCCTTTTTTAATCCGTGCAAGGATTTCTTTAATTTGCACACATGTGTCTCAAATACAAGTGGCTGCTCCACCTACACTTCCTATTCAACTACACCATTCAAGAATGTTGTCTTGATGTCCATCTGGTGTACCTTCCATTTCATTACTAACAACCGATCCAAGTATAGATGTGATGGAAGTGTATCTCGCTATGGGTGTAAATGTCTCCTCGTAGTCTATGCCTTCTTTCTGGGAGAATACATGCGCCGCGAACCTTGCCTTGTGGTTTTCAATGCTACCATTTGCAACATGCTTGATCTTTTAGATCCACTTCAAAGTCATGATAGACTTCCCTTCTGGTCTAGGAACTATCTCTCAGACATCATTCTTCATAATAGATTGATACTCCTTGATCATGACATCCTTCCATTCTTTCTTTTCTGCAACCTCTTTGTAGTTGGAATGTTCTTTGCCAATTATGTTGCATAACATGGCCACATAGTTGTTATATGGTTTAGGTCTTTTTCTTTCTCTATGCATCCCATATGGAGCACCATATCTTTATGCATCTTCTATTAGCTCTCGTGCCCATGTTGGTTTTATCTTGTGGGAGTTCTTCTCGTGAAGTGGTTCTACATGCTCTTATGGTTCTTCCATGTCATGATCTTCATGGTCTTCTGGAGTTGTATCTTCTATTTCCATTTCTTAGACCATTGTTTGTTCAGGTTCTTCAACTTCTACAATAGGTAGTTTTCTAGATTTAGAGTATGTTGAGTCTTCATCGAATGTTATGTCTCTGCTGATGTCCCTCTTCTTAAATCCTAGGAAGTATATTTGGTAGGCCTTTTAAGTGTCACTATATCCTACGAATATTGATTACCTACCTAAAGGATCGAGCTAGGCCCTCTTTTCCTTTGGGTTGTGTATGTACAATGGGAAGCCGGATATTTTGAGATGGTTAAATTTTGGTTTCTCTCTTGAGAAAACCTCTTCAAAAGTATAGTTTTTTATTACTCAGTGAGGAGTACGGTTCTATACATACACAATTGTCGTTGTAAGTGCATCAGAAGATCTTGTTTATGTAGCATTGTTTTCATTGCTTCCATTATTGTTTTGTTCTTTCGCTCTACAACACCATTTTGTTAAGGATTGTTTGGAGTGATCAACTCCCTCTTAATCCTAGATTCTTTGCAAAGTTCCTTGAATTCTTCTGAGGTGAATTATCCGCCATTATTTGACCGCAGAGTCTTGATCTTCTTTTCAGTGTGATTTTCAACCAAGGCCTTCAATTCCTTGAACTTGTTGAAGACTTCATTTCTCCCTTTCAAGAAATATATCCAAGTTTTACGTGAGAAATCATCTATAAAGAAAACATAGTATACATATCTGCTTAGTGAGATGGATGACATGGGCCTGCAAACATCTTAGTGGATTATATCCAGTATTCATTTTGCTTTGCTTTCACTACTTGGAAATGTCTCCTTTATATTCTTTCTTTGCACACATCCCTTGCAAATGCATTCATGTTTTGTCTGGATTTCTGGAAGTCCTGAAACTGCTTTGCTTGCAATCGATAGTGCTTGATAGTGCACATGTGCAAGCCTTCTATGCCATAGTTCACTTGGTTCTATGGATTCATGAACCAATGCTTGTTCAGGTTGTCCCTTCAACTTGTACAAGCCTTCCTCTTTCTCTCCAATCATTGTTGCATCATCTATTGTCATTCCTTTTGGCCACATTAGGACTCATCCATCAACGAATGAATCCCTTATTCCCTTTACATCTAGTGTGGATATGCAGAGAAGATTCTTTTTCAATCCTGGAACATATAACACATCTTTCATCTTTAAGGATATCTCGGAGTCTATCTTGTAGGAAGTTTCACCACATCCTTTTTATGGGGTATTAATAATCATCCCCAAGTTTCACCTTGTGAGGTGACTCATGCTCAGACAGATGGGCAAATGATTCATTATATTTCGTCATATATTTGGATGCCCTGCTATCTACAAGCCAGTCATTGCTTCCATGTGAGATAGTACCTGCTTCCATGTGAGATAGTACCTTTGAGTGCTGAGAATAGGACATACTACTTCATCACTTAAAGAATCAGTTTCTGCTTTGAGTCTCTTTATTGTTGGTTCATCATCTTTAGCGATGTGATCATGATGTCTCTTCTTATTAGACTTATTGTTGAAGGATCCTATGTTTTTGGGAAAATCTCTAGAGTAATGTCCTTTCTCATCACAAGTGTAGCATCGAATGTTAAAAGGATCTCTTTTGAATTTCTTTTGTCTTTTGTGATGATGGTCCTCCCTTTTGTTGTGATGGTGATATGTTGGTTGTGGAGCCTGATCTTCTAGATTCAGAGATATTATTCAGTCGTGTTTATACCCCAGGTTTACTGTACACTCGAGAAATGTTTTGGGATGTTTGTTGGCCAACATTTTTGTGGACCCATGGTATTGGGTTAACCATAGTATTTTCCCATGATATTTCCCCTATAAAAGAAAATCATTGTAATATGGTTGTGCATGGTATGATATGGTATTGTATTATATTGAAAACAACATTTGTGATTGTGTGAGAGAGACTGTGAGAATGTGAAGAGGAAGTGCAGCAGAGTTGTTGCAAGTTTTATCCCTTCATCTTTCTAGACGCTAATAAAAGCACTGGCGATTTCTGTGTGGACGTAGCCCGTCTATTGGGTGAACCACATTATATCTATGTCTCTCTGTGATGTGTTAAATGTTTTTTTTCATCTTGTTTAATGATTTAACTGTATATCTATTATTGCTCTGTGGTCCTGTCTCTAACACGATGTGCCTTCTTTCTGTGATATCTTTTAGTGTGAACTGTGAGAGCTTGATCTTTATTTGATCCCATCTTCTCTTCTCTTGTTATGAGTTGAGATTCTTCTTATGTACATTCTTCCCAGAGTCTCTTGAAACCGATCAACCTCCTTCTAGCACATATTCCTTGAATGAATGAATCCCATGATGTGGGGACACCATTCAAGGTGGTCATAACAATCTCTCATTCTTCTCCATTCTCTTCAACTGCCTCAAGTTGTTCCTTGATTTGAGAAACCCTTGAAGTAGGATTGCATGGTCTCTGAGTTTTGTATCTTCACATTTTTCAGTTGGTTCCTCAATGTCATCTTCTAGTTGATGTTCTTTCCTTCGAACATTTTTTTCAAAGCATTGAACACTTCCTTCAGTGTCTTCAATGATGATACTTGAAGGATGAGATGATCCTTAATAGAATCTACAATGATTCTCTTATCCTTGACTATGTTCTTCTTGTGGATAGACTCAGCCTCATCTCCCTTTGGTTTTGGAACTTCCTTACTGATATACTGATCCAAAACATTTTCTTCAAGGATTAGGGAGATCATGTACTTCCATGCTCGGAGGTTGTTAACTCCCCAAGCTTATCCTGAAGCTGGGTATGATGAGTCATTTTGAAATGAGAACCTCAAATGGAAATAGCAGAGATTTAGATCTTACCAATTTGAGGTGTTTGACCTGGTTCTAGAGTTGGATGACTTAGAGTTTGTTAGAGAAACCCTAATTTTCCAAACTTGGAATTTCAGAATTTCGTCTCGATAGAAAGATGCACCTCCTTGAGGCGAGTTGCTCAGTAAGGTCCTTTTCTGAAAGCTGAGGTAGGAAGTTTCTGAAATTTGATGCCCTAGTTTCTCCTAGCACCATTGACTAGGTCAAAATGAAACTTTTTCAAATTGTATTCTGCTTCCACCAAAATATGTGCCCTCCTAGGGCGAGTTAGCCTAACCCTGTTTTCTTGATGATCTATGGAGAGAAGACCTTGAACTAGGAATCCCTAGTTCTTGTTGTTGGACAATACCTTCTTTCAGAGAGGCTCTAATACCATGTTATTTTTTCTAATCTTATTCAAATTGATTATGATCTTTATCCGAAAGAATAACAAGCACACCAAGATGCATGAGATAAATAAAGCAGATACACAAGATCACAAAGATTTTCCTTGGGGAAAACATAAAAGAGAAAACCCCGCAAACTTCCTCATAATAGTTCTGTCACTAAGACAATATCACAAGATGGAAAAACCCAAGTATAAGAAGCCTTCTGCAGCTCACACACTCTCTCTCTCATGTGAACTTGAGTGAGTGAGTGTGTGTATAAATGAGGGAGGGCACCTTCCTATTTATACCCTTCAAGTAACTTACCTAATAACTTGATTGGATCAACTTATTAACCTAAGAGGACCGACCTCACCTAAGGGAACTTAAAAATACATTTTATTATATTCAATTTGGGGACTACTGCCTCGACTTACAACTGAGGCTTTACGTCAATGCCCATAGACAATGATGACATCCCATAAGGAGATAAACAAATCTCCAATGGGGTACACCAATATACATTCAAATATCTTCCGAAGTTACAATTACAACAAGAGACTACCATCTATGTTTTTTCATCTATGAACGAGAATGAAACAAGTATTTTATCTGGATTGATTCAAAAAATAGCTTAGTTAACATGTGATAAGTACATTTTTTTATAGTTGGAAAAATTAAACTTCAACTACATCATGGTAATTAAAACTCCAAGTCCAATCATGATAATACAATTATTCCATTAACAGTGAAGTAACTTACCTAATAACTTGACTGGATCGAATTATTCACCTAAGAGGGCCGACTTCACCTAAGGGAACTTAAAAATACATTTTATTATATTCAATTTGGGGACTACTTCCCCGACTTACAACTGAGGGTTTACGTCAATGACCATAGACAATAATGACATCCCATAAGGAGATAAACAAATCTCCAATGGGGTACACCAATATACATCCAAATATCTTTCGAAGTTACAATTACAACAAGAGACTGCCATCTATGTTTTTTCTTCTATGAATGAGAATGAAACAAGTATTTTATCTAGATTGATTCAAAAAATAGCTTAGTTAACATGTGATAAGTACATTTTTTGATAGTTGGAAAAATTAAACTTCAACTACATCATGGTAATTAAAACTTCAAATCCAATCATGATAATACAATTATTCCATTATTAGATAGACTGTTAGCTAAACTCTACAATTCTACAACTATTAGCTTAATTTCAACTCTAATGGCACATATATTGGATAACCATTAAATTAACTATTAGGTAATTTGGCACCCTGGCATCATGAAAACAATGAGTTAGGTAATGTTTTGGAAGAGTATTAATAAGAAATCAAGTATTAATAAGATTTAATCCTACATGCTCTAAACGATGTTAAGAATGGCGGAACTTGCAATACTCAGCCTGCAGAGCATTTAATGCGATTGAACCTTGAATTTTAAACAGTTTTAATCCAAGGGTTGGCATGCTTGCTGCAGTTGCATTGAATGCTCTGCGCTGAGTATTGCTGACCTTTCTTTATGGTTGATAAAAGCTTGCTCGTGGTAATGGGAGTCTTATCGCTGGAATCATGAGATCGCCACTCTTTGAATCATACCCGCACCGACTATACCAAGATTTCCGAAAATGAGTGTAACCCCAGAGTTTAATATTGGATTCTCATATAATCTTCATTGGGCTCATATAATCTTCATTGGGCAATGTAGCAGTGTGAAATGACCATTGTCCTTGGCTGCAGATCTCCAGCCCAGGCCTATGGAGTAAGCTAGCTGTGGAACAATCCTCCCTCATTGGACGGATGAGGAGCAAAGTTAGCGTTGACTTTGCTCCTCCTCCGTCCGATGGAGGGAGTTTTGCTCCACAGCTAGCTCACTCCCAGGCCTATACCCGAATAAAGTCAAGGCAGCCGACCAATACCTACAGCAAGCAGAGGGCTCCACTGGTTGTTCTAAAGAAAGAATACAGAGGCTGGACCTAATGTCTGTAGCGCGAGGACCATTATTATTATTCATGAAGGAATGCATGCAATGGGCCCTTTCTTTCGTCCGTTAGAGAGAAGAAAATAAAAAGGAACGCCCATCAACTCTAGAGACATGAGTCAGTCTCCCATTCTTGGTAATCACTGTCACCGCATATCCACCCACCAATCTCCATCATTCATTTTCATTGATGCAGACAATACCAACCAAACACGAAAGTTGATGGGGCGCAGTATTGGTAAACGCGTGCATGATGGGATGAGAATCTCTGTTCTTTTGTCCACGAAATAGTCGGTGAAGTGGCAGGCCCATCTTCTTATCAATTTTTTTATATTTTCTACACTTCGATCTTTGAAAAAAAAAATCTCTCCTCGTAATATTTCGGAAGTTTCGAAGAAAAACCAAAAAACTGAAAAGAAAACAGAGACAAACTGACAACTGACGCCTCCTCGCCTCCTCCGTCCGCGTACAGTGTAGACTGCTGGCCGTCGGACTGATAGCAGATATCACGTACGTTCACATAATAATTGCCATATCCCTCAGCTTTCACAATCCAGATTCGAGGCTTGTCAAATAAATTTTGGTTGACTGTAAATGTCGTACTCGAAAAACGTAGTGCATTTCATTTTCTTCACTGGAAAATAATGGTTGGTCTGTCTACTTGTCTACTTAGACAGTAGTGCCTCGAACATTTAACTTTTCAGTGGAAGGGAAACATTGGGGAGAATTGTATATTTTCAATATGGTGAATAAAATACATATTTCAAGAAGCATAACGATTTCTACCGGTGTATATAAAACTTATCATTTCAAAGTTTGAATAAATATACATAAATGGCCTGTACACATTATAGAAGAAGAGTCAATTATTATTTTTCCTTGATCTTTGTATACATGTACAAAAAAATGGTTTATTTTTACATAATTAATTAATCAAATAATAAAATGAAAATAGTCAATAATAGTAGAGATATTACACAAAGCATAAATAATTCATTGGGACTCAAATTTATTAGTGAATGAAATTGTGAAAACATTGTCATGATAAGTAAAGCAAGACAAATTAGATAGTAGAATAGTAACAAACTTATATTTAAGAAGATATGTTTAGGATATGCTTATTCATCTTAGCTAAAAAAATATCTTTGATATACCCTCTACAATTTTTCTAGGCAAAAACTCTATGATCCAAAACCTTAATTCTAGGAGATGAGGTGATAAAAGGAATGTGCGCCCCAAAGGAACCTAGTTGATATGTCAACTTCCCAAGGCTACAACTTTTGTATAAGAACTTTGTTTAGGGTGTTTATCGGATCGTTGTAAAACTTATTTCAAGCTCTGTGTTTGACCACCTTGACAATCATAGGACCATTTCTAAGTTGGTGGAAGATTTGGGTGGCCACATGTATCCACCTACATAAAGTGTCCCCCTTTAAGAAGCAATGGTCTCAATTGCATGAAGTTCCTTCATAATATGGGGTATCATTTGTTGAATTTGGTTCTTGGTGAACCACTTGTCGTGGTGAAGAAGCTACCATGTGTTGACAACTCAATGGATCTATATGTTTTATTGGCGAGATCTCTTTGTCTTGGCATCCCTAATTCAACTGACTATAGATCCCTCAACATAGTTAGAGTTCTATATGTTGAATATTGTAACTTCAAAGGATATTCTAAATGTATTTTACTGATGTAACCCAAGGGAGATGTTCTTATTCCTCCGACGAGGTGTTACTATTGTATTTGGTCATCATAGAGTCATGAGGTAAAGCCTCCATTGTAAGTCGGGACAATAGTGTAGATGAGTGTTGAACACCTACACAGAAAGATCTAGCTAGCAAGAGAGAGAATACACAGCTTGCAAAACAGAAAAATAATGAAAAACTGAGAAATGAATGAATGAATTATGTAGTGATATGTGAGAAAAATTACAATACATAATAGCTATCCTGATTTGCAGAAAATAGGAAACATGCCATAGTGGTGGTCTAAAGAGAACTGATGCATGCCATCAATTACGGAGTGAACTAACACCAAGGCTATCAGTTACAGAGGTAACTAAGCCTGCATGGGTCTCCAACACCCCCCCTGAACACTACTATGAGGTAATAAAGAAAGGGCCTGGGCAACTAAGGCCATAATAGGTCACCCAAAAAACAATGCAACTAATGAACATTGAAATAAAATGAGGAAAGAGGGAAAACCTCATGGGAACCCCCCCCCCCCCTCAAGATAATGTAACAAAAGAAGAAAAAAACAGTTGTTAGGCAACTGTGTCCTTCACTCCAAGACAATCGCATAGAGAATGGAACTTTTGCGCAGTGAAGGTCTTGGTGAAGATATAAACAATATGTTCAACTAAAGGAAAGAATTGCAAGTCGATGATCCGCTCGTGCACCAAATCTCTGATATAGTGCATGTGGATCTCTATGTGCTTCGTCCGCTGCCTGTGTACTAGATCTTTGCATAACTTTAGAGTGCTATGGTTGTCACACCAGATGACAGTAGGCCAGTGGAACTAGATGCCCAACTCAGTGAGAAAATGTTGTAGCCACAAAGCTTGAACGGTTATGTTGACTACCCCTATGTATTCGGCCTCGGATGAAGATAAAGCAATAGCAGCCTGCTTCTTACTTGACCAACAAATTGGCCCTAAACCTAGACTGAGTGAGTACCCAGACATTAGAGGAATTTTGGGGTCTAAAATGGGCCTTATAAGAAAACGTGCCAAAATAAGTTTTTGTGAGTTGGAATTCAAGAACCAATAGAATTTCAATAAAATAAGTCAACCATAATGGTTGAATTGGCATATTTGTCATTAAAAAAAACTACTTTTTTTGTTCGTATTTTCGACATATCTCATTGTGTTTTTACTCAAATTTCGATCGGGAGAGCTCGTTGGATGCGGAATTTGATTCCGCATCCAACGAGTACCCACACTGCATACTTTTGATGTACCCCGCTACCCCAAAAACAAGAAATACCTGAAAAAACGTGATGATGATGTCATCATCACGTTTTTTCAGGTTTTTCTTGTTTTTGGGGAAGCGGGGTCCATCAAAAGTATGCAGTGTGGGTACTCGTTGGATGCGGAATCAAATTCCGCATCCAACGAGCTCTCTTGATCTAAATTTGAGTAAAAACACAGGGAGATATGTTGAAAATACGAACACAAAAAGTAGTTTTTTTCTTTCTTCCTCCAAAATTAATTAATATTATTTTATTATTTTAACCATTATTTTATTATTTTAACTATTATTTTATTATTTTCCTTAGGAGGCCCATTTTAGACCCCAAAATTCCTCTAATGTGTGGACTTGCGATCAATTCTATTTCCAGCCCAGTCAGAATCAGTGAATCCTATGAGATCCAATGCAAAATCTGCTACATAGTGAATCCCAAAGCTGATGGTGCCATGTACGTATCCAAGGATCTGCTTGGAAGCCTTCCAATGTAGCTCATGTGGCTTCTGCATGAATTGAGATACTGCCCCAACTGCATACGAAAGGTATGGCCTACAGTGTGTAAGATACAACAAGATCCCCACTAGTTGTCTATACAAAGTGTTGTCAACCAATGGAGTGTCCCTGCCATCCTCAAGTTTGACCCCATATAGGAAAGGAGTCAGTGCAGACTTGCAGTCTGTCATATGGAATTGCTCTAGAAGATCTCAAGCATACTTGGCCTGAGATAGTTTGATGCCTGAGGCATCGTGGCTGATTTCAAGACCAAGGAAGAAATGTAATGGACCCATGTCCGTCATCAAAAACCTGTCATGCAGAATCCTCTTGACTGCAGCAAGTACTGAAGTTGAGCTGCCAGTGATCAACAAATCATCCACATATCAAACTAGTAGCAGAAGTGAGTCAGTTGTCCTAAGCATGTATACATTCGGATCTGACTTCCACCCTACAAAGTTTTGGGACAATAGGTAGGAGTCCATCTTTGCATACCATGCTCTTGGGGCTTGCTTAAGGCCGTAGAGAGACTTCTTCAGTCTGCAAACTAATGATGAATCTTGTATGAAGCCTTGTGGTTGCTCCATGTAGATCTCGTCAGAGAGATCACCATGAAGAAATGCATTCTTCACATCCATCTGATGGACTTTCCACCTCCTGGATGCAACAGTGGGAAGTGTCAATCGAATGGAATCCATCTTTGCTATTGGAGTAAAGGTCTCATCATAATCTAACCCATGAACCTGCTGAAAACCTTTGGCAACTAGCCTTGCTTTGTATCTCTTGATATGTCCATCTGCTACTTTCTTGGTCCTGTAGACCCATCTACATATGAAAAGATTCCTTTCTGAAGGAAGTGGCACCAGATCCCAAGTCTGGTTCTCGAGGAGAGAGTTGTACTCATCCTGCATAGCAACTTCCCAGAGGGGATTCCCTACATCCTTTGCATAGGCCTGCAGGTCTGAAGATAGAACCATGTAACAATGCATGTGAATCACTGGTTCGGTAGCTATGAGTGCATGAGAAGGCTCCTCAAACTGGGACTACATCCTCGGATCCACTGGATCCCCCACAAGGTAACCTGCATCCTGTGGAGTTGTCTGTGCATATATCTCTCTTAAGCTCCTTGTTCTCTCAGGGGAGAAAGGAGGTGGATCAACGTATTCATGCTCATGTTCTCCGTCATATTCAGAACTCAAATCTATCATGATCTGAATGAGTGGACTCATCATCACGGATGTGTGGTGTAGGTAGAGGAACATAAGTCTATGCATGTGACTCCAATGATGCATGCAAGGGGATTTCCTTAAACTAGACACTTCGCTCAATAAAGAGCTAGTATGTAGATGGATCAATCAACCTGTAACCCTTCACATCATCAGAATATCCCACGAATATGCATGAAGTGCTCTAAGGATATAATGCTTTCCTATTTTCAGAGGGTATGCAGGCCCATGCACGTGATCCAAATATTCGGAAGTGGGTGACTTCTGGATTGCAACCGATCCATGCCTCAAAAGGAGTCATGTCCTTGACAGATCTATGAGTAGATCTGTTATCTATGTAGTTGGCATAATTAAGTGCCTCCACCCATAGTTTAGAAGCAAGAGACCTTGCATGCAACATGCAAGAGGCCATCTCTTTGAGGGATCTGTTCTTCCGCTCAACCACTCCATTCTGTTGTGGAGTGTATGGTATTGTGTGTTGCAACTGTATACCTGCCTCTCAACAAATATGTTGAGCACTCTTGTTCACATATTCCCCCCCATTGTCCGTGCGGAGGATTTTGATCTTTCTCATGGATTGATTCTCCGCAAGTGCTTTGAAGTCTTTGAGATGCTCAAAAACTTCGGATTTCTTCTTGAGAAATACCCAAGTATATCGTGAGAAATCATCAATAAATGTAAGAACATACCTCGCCTTGTTGATGGACAGATCAGGAAAGGGTCCCATCAAATCACTGTGGATGAGCTCCAAGGGAAACGAGGCCCTCAGAGCCTTCCCTTTTTCAAACTTCTCTTGAGGATGTTTGCCAAGAACACATCCTTGACAAACTCCTTTAGAAAAATGAATGTTGGGAAAGCCAATGACCATTCCCTACTTGTAGAGTTGTTGCATGCATCTTAAATTAAGATGACCAAATCTTTCGTGCCATAACCTACTACTATCATCAGCATGCTTAAGTAATAAGGCAGAATTTGGTTCAATGAATTCAGAAAAGGTGTAAAGCCTGGATCTGTGATTTACCTCACCAATGGCAACTTTAGAGTTTCTTTGTATGTCGAAGATATTCACAGCATCAGGAGTGAATTCAACTCTCTTCCTGGTGCCAGAATGTGTAATCTGATAGACTGAGAGAAGATTCACTGAGAGTTTTGGAACATGTAGCATATCCTCAAAGCTACCATGATTGATTCAATTCTTCCCTTGCCGGTGATATCAACAGGAGAATCATCCCCCATGAGTATAGGAGGATCTTTGCATGCATCCAATGAAGAGAAGGCTTCCTTGGTGGCATCCATGTGGTGAGATGCACCTGAATCTATGTAGAGGGAGATGAGATGCAGAGGGAGATGAATTAATGGAAATCAAAGCATGGCTAGAGTTACCTTTCTCGGGAGCATGATCTTTAGGCTTCTTCTTGGCGCCCTATGGAATGTGATCCCCAAGGTTGTGCTTTTGAAGTATCTGGGCCATCTCATCTATCTGCTTCTTCATGCATGAGGATTTTGGATGGAATCCTTTCTAACAGTATGTGCATTTGTCCCATTTCTTCCCCTTTTCACCTTTGGATCTGGAGGAATCATTGAAGGGTTTGGTGTTCCCTTCCTTCTTTGGATTTGCATGTGCCTTTCCTTTATCTTTGGATTTAGATTTCTGTTTTGGTTTATTATTTCCATCATGCACAGCAACAGCATGTGCCTTGCATCCCTTGATTTTTCCCATACTGATGAGCTTGCCTTGTTCCTGAGACAAAGATTCAATAAAAGCATCAAGAGTGGGCATGGTCCAGTTCTTGCCAGAGGTGATCCTCACTGAATGAAACATGGAGACAAACACAGAGTATTCTGGTACAATATTGGAGAGGATAGATACAACCATCTGTTTTTCATCCTTAGATTTATCAACCCTGCATCCCTTGAGTTGTAGCAGCAAATCCTTGTATATTGTGAAGAAATCCTGTATATTGTCGAAGCTTCGTGGATCCAAAGAGAGAAAATCCACTTTGAGCATGTGGCCTTTCATCTCATATTTCTTTCCAAAGAGTCCTTTCATGGTGGTCCAAACTTCATTGGGAGTTTTGCAAGAAGAAATATGGAAAAGCATCTCAAAGGAGATGTGCATGCAGAGGGCTCTGTAGGACTCATCCATCTGATTGAGGTATTTGGAATTTTCTATGGTTGTTGTAGGCTCAACCTCTATGGCCATAGCAATCCCATACAATCCTCTTCTTCGAAGAAAGATCTCCATCTTTGCTTCCCATGCAAAATAATTATATGGTGTGAGAATAGCTTCCTATGGAAACTCCATTCTTCCAACGATTTTCAATCTTCTATACCTGCAAATAAAAAATGTCGGTGTGCCTTTGTCCTAGCAACAAAGCTCAGATACCATGTAGATGAGTGTTGAACACCTACACAAAAAGATCTAGCTAGCAAGAGAGAGAACACATAGCTTGCAAAACAGAAAAATAATGAAAAACAGAGAAATGAATGAATGAATTCTATACTAATATGTGAGAAAAATTACAATACATAATAGATATCTTGATTATTAGAAAATAGGAAACATTCCATAGTGGTGGTATAAAGAGAACTGATGCATGTCGTTAGTTATGGAGTGAACTGACACCAAGGCTCTCAGTTACAGAGGTAACTGAGCCTGCATGGGTCTCCAACAAATAGGACCCTAATAAATATAATATAATATTGTATTGAGTCTTCCTAAGTGAATTCGTCCTACTTATTTAAGTGGGGCCGACTTATTAGGTTAAATGTCAAGTGACGAAAAGAGTATAAACAGAGGAGATGTGTTCCTCATTTCAACACACACTCACTTGTGCAAAGCGCATAGGAGAGAGAGAGAGAGATATCTGTTGGAGGGAGGCGCACCTATCTGGGGTGTTGTCTTTTACTTTTTATACATCTTATACATAGGAATTTTTGCTGGGTTTTCTTCCCCATGAGGGTTTCCCAACATAAATCTTTGTGTTCTTTTGTGTGGTTGTGCTTGTCTATCTTTTAGTGATATTTTTCTTATGGTTATGCTATTATGATGCTAAATGTTATAAGATTTGATAAAACCTTTCAAAACTTAACACTATAGGGGGTCGGAGCCAAGTGTTATCCCACCTCCATGGTGTCCAATAGAGGTAGAAACTATGGTCAAAGCAACTTCACATTAGTACACGGTGTAAGCCAAGGAAATATAGAATACTCCAATCAAAAACATTCTCCCCCACAACTTTGATGATGTTGTAAGGCCCATATTGGAGTGGTCAAAGCTTGTCATGAGGTCTTGTGAATCACTAAGTTATGCAAGTGCAACCAGGGCCTTATCATATTTGAGCTAAAACATGATGAAACCTAATGATGATCATGTCATTGCTTGTACTTGGCATTGGCCTTTTGCAAAATATCATGAACTTGTTATCATATGTGTTTGATATGTTTAATAATTGTGGTTGTACTGTTTATGTTCATCTAAGCATGGGATAAATATTCCTAAGTAGATGCAATATACATCACTACTGGCACCAATGGATAGAACCTTAAACGTGATTGAAAAGGGTTGTGTCCAATAGATATGTGAAGGGATTTGTTGTAGCTATTCTAAACATAACAAAGGATTTAATCATGTTAGTAAAATGTAGAAAAATTAGAAGCAAACAACAATAGCAATAGAACACAAGATTTACTTGGAAACCTTGCTATACATAGGTAAAATCATGGGGCAATAACAACTTCGATATTTTATTATTACTCGACAAAAGGATTACAATGCTTTCTTCTATCTCTAGATATGTTACAATTCTAGTGGTTACTCCCATTTTATACAATACATATGAGGGTCCTAGAACAAATTGAAATACACTATAAGGGTCTATAAATTTTTTCCTAGTCGAGAGCTCTACATGAAGGATATCGGGAGTCTAGATATTGGATTCATCTCCTAACATTATCCCACTTTAATTCAATATACAATAACTTCTTTTGCCAATGTTTTCCACCTGAGTGTAATTGCCCAACGTTTCCTTCATCACGTTTTCAGCAGGCCCAGAGAAGTTTTGCAGCATTCAAACTTCTTTGTCCTTATTGGATTTGTAAGCATATATGTAGTATTCTCATTAGTATCAATTTTCTCCAACAAGATCCTACCTCCTTCCACAACTTTCCTTATGAAATAGTACTTATTATCAATATGCTTTGTGCAATCATGAAGTGTTGGATTCTTCACTAAGTGAATAACACTTTGACTGTCACAAGGGAAAGTGATATTCCCTTGCATCATCTTGAATTCATCCATCAGTCGCCCAATATATATTGCATATTTAGTGGTCTCAATTACTGCCACATATTCTACTTCAATGGTTGATAAAGGCACCATTGGCTGCAACTTAGATGTCCAACTTACAACTCCACCAACAAGAGTGAAGGCGTGTCCTGTAGTAGACTTTTGTCCATCTCTATCTCCACCAAAATCAAAATCTACAAACCCTTTGATTTGTAAACATGTCGAACTGTAGCAAATAGCAATGTTTGAAGTGCCACTTAAATATATGAGTATCCACTTCACAACATCCCAATGCTCCTCACCAAGATTCACCATGAACCAACTAACAACTCCCACTATTTGAGCAACATACGGTCTAGTGCTCACCATGGTGAACACGATGCTCCCTAGTGTTGATAAATACAATACACGAAACATACTTAATATTATCTTATTATATGCTAGGACATTGTTCGGAAGACAACTTGAAGTCTGTAGGAAGTGGGGTGGTAACCAGTTTCTCATTCTGCATAGTGAAGCATTACAAAATATTTCTATATATGAATTTTGACTTAACCATATCTTCCTACATGTTATGTCCTTGTGTATCTTCATCCCTAGAATTTTATTGTTGCTCATAAATACTTCATTTCAATTATCCTACCCAGTTGATCCTTTAGATCTATGATTTTATTCATGCTCGAGCTTGCAACCAACATATCATCAACATAAAATAGCAAGATAATAAAACTACCATCATCAAACTTCTTATAATATGAACAATGGTCAACTTCACTTATATTGAAACCTTGGCTCTTCATGAAGGTGTCAAATTTTATGCACCACATCCACAATGCATGTTTCAATCCGTACAGATATTTATTGCGTTTGCAAACCAAATGCTCTTTTATTATTTCAGTATATCCCTTATGTTGATCACCATGCAGAAAAGTAGCTCTTACATCTAGTTGTTTCAACTATAAATCTTGTGGTGCTACAAGTGGATCTTACCACTAAACTATATTAACCCCTAATATAATCTTAAGTTCCTATAAAATTTAATCATTATGACCAGGGAAAATTTTAAGGGTGAAATTTAGCCCATGGACTATTTTTTGATGTTTTTTTTCCAAAAAACAATTCATCACTTTCCTTTTTTTTCGAAGATGGTTCGCCCAAATTCCATGGGATAATTGTTTTTAGCTCTAAAAATTATCAAATCTGTCTAAAAAGTATATAAAATCCTTATAAATTTCAATATATTAAAAAAATCACCAAACATTTTATGGTCTAAATTTTCCCTACTTATGACCACGAATTCATAGTTTCTAACACCTATAGGTTCTAACTTTAACCCTTATTCACTAACGCAAATAATTCCAACACCTAATACACATATAACCTTAACCCATTTGACCTGTATTCTCAATAATCCCTTAATTTATGACACTATAACCCATAACCATTATAAATTCACACTTAACCCATAATCAATATTCCATTTTTTATCAACCCCGACCAATATAACCCTTAATATAATTAATAAGCAATATAACTCTTAACATTGATATGTCCTAACCATTATCACCCCTTAATCCTTATGACCCCTATAACCCTTAGTCCCTATAATATTTACAACCCATAGACCTTAACACTCATCATCCCCAATCTACATATAACATAATACCTATAATTGTTATCCCATATATCCCTTAATCCCTAAATCATCCCCTTTCTACATATAGCATAATACCAAAAATTTTGCTACAGGGGGGGCTCCCAAAATAGTCGTCGCCCCCTCTGTACCCCCCAGATGACTATAGTGGGTGGGGGGGGGGAGGAATTCCCCCCACACCACCCCATCAGGTGTTGTGATCCAAACACGGTTGAAATAACATATTTGAATCAAGAAGATCAGGCTACACATTCAACAATCTCCCACTTAGTGACTGATCACAACAACTCAACCGCTAATGTACTTGTTGGACTATGCTCTTGGACCTAGAAAATTTCTCATCTTCACCTTCATTCTTGAAGGGAAATAAAAAGTGAGCAGGAACTCAGCTTCACTCTGGTTAATACCTTTGTCACATTTATGCAGGATTTTGGCTAGTATGCATCTTTTCCAACTTTAACAGTTCATCTTCCAGAACATATCTTATGAAATGGAACTTGAGTTGTATATGTTTATTCTTCGAATGGAAGGCTAAGTTCTTTGCAAGATGAATGGAACTATGGTTGTCACTGTACAACCTGCTATGCTCCCGCTTCTTACCCAATTCCTCCATGAACCTCTGCAACCAAATCATCTCTTTACTAGCCTCTGCAACAACAACATACTCTGCTTCTGTTGTTGAAATTGCAACAACCTTTTGTAGTTTTGAAATCCAACGTACTGTTGTTCCACCCACACTAAAGGCATAGCCTATGGTTCTCCTCTTGCTATCTTTATCACATTCCATATGTGTGTCAACACATCCCTTTAGAACAATGTCCGTACCACCAAAACATAATGCATGAGAAGTGGTACCTCTCAAATACCTGATAATCCAATGCACTTCCTTGCAATGCTCTTTACCTAGATTGTACAAATACTTTCTCACAACTCCCACTGCATGTGAAATATATGGTCTTGTGCACACCATGGCATACATCAAGCTACCAACTGTTGATGAATAGGGAAACTTGGACATTTATTATATCTCTTCCTGTGTCTTGGGACACATCTCCTTACTTAGTTTGAAATGGCTGGCTAAAGGTGTACTGACTAGTTTTGCATTCTGCATTCTAAACCTCCCCAACACCTTTTCTATGTACTCACCTTAAGACAATGTCAATTTGCAGTTTTTCTTCTCTCTTGTTATTCTCATACCAAGGATTTGCTTTGCAACACCCAAATTTTTTATCACAAATGATTTAGCTAGTTTCCTTTTGAGCACATTTATATCCTGCATGTTAGACCTTGCAACAAGCATGTAATCCACATACAATAACAAGATAATATATCTTCCATTATCTAGCCTCTTGAAATAAAAATAGTGGTCACGATGGAATCTACTATAACCATGTTCTGTCATAAACTTATCAAATTGTAAATGTCATTTCCTTGGAGCTTGCTTCAGGCCATATAATCTATTCTTCAACCTACAAACCAAATTCTCCTTCCCTTTGACCTCATACCACTGTGGATGTTGCATATAAATCATTTCCTCCAAATCGCCATGGAGAAATGTTGTTTTTACATCTAACTATTCAAGATGCAAATATTCTACCGCCACTAGACTTAAAATAGTCCTAATTGAAGTCATTTTAACAACATGAAAAAATATGTCATCAAAATCTATACCTTTATTTTTGTAAACCCCTTTACCACAAGTCTAGCCTTATACAGCTTCTTGCCTCCATCTTCTTCCTTCAACATGTAAACCCATTTATTCTATAATTCTCTTTTACTGGAAGGAAACTCAACCAAATCTCAAGTCTTCTTTCTTACCAGTGAGTCCATCTCCTCATTCATTCCTTGCTCCCACTTCTTTCTAGTTTCCACATGCATTGCTTCTTCATAACATTTTGGTTCACTAGAATCAGTCATTAATAAATAATACAATGAAGGAGAGAATCGTTCAGGAGGTCTACTTAACCTGGTAGATATTCTTACATTTGCAGGAGTTTGAGGAACACATTGTTGTTCTTCATTTTATGGTACCATTGGAACTTCATTTTATTTGATTTCATCAAGCACTGTGTACGTTGTGTTTTCATTTTCCTCTTTCTTTCCCTGCAATTGATCTTTGTACATAAAATTTTCATTTAATACTACATATCTACTCCTAATGATTTCGTGATTTTCATAATCCCATAAGCGATAACCAAAATCATCAACCTCGTATCCAATAAAAGTACATTTCTTGGATTTAGCCTCAAGCTTTGTCCTATTTTCTTTATCAATGTGGACAAATGCTTCACAACCAAAAGTTCTTATAAATGATTAGTTTACATTTCTACTTGTCCATGCCTCCTCTGGAATTCCACCATCCAAAGAACTTGAATGCCCTACGTTTATTAAATAAAAAATTGTATCTACAACATCAACCCAAAACTGAAAGAGAGACCCTGCATGCAATCCCGTACACCTTGCACACTCCATGATTGTCCTATTCATCCTTTATGACACATCATTTTATTGTGGTGCTCTTGGGACTGTCTTCTCTCTATGAATCCCATAGTATGAACAGTAAATATCAAACTCCTTGCTACAGTATTCACCTCCATTGTCAGATCTAAGACATTTCAACTTTTTCCTTGTCTCATTCTCAACCAAAGATTTCCACTTCTTAAAAGTAGCAAACACATTATATTTTTGTCTAATGCAAGAAACCCAAGTTTTTATAGTTGCATCATCAATAAAAGTAGCATAATAACGAGAGACACCAAGAGATTGTACTTGAGCCAGTTCCCATACATCTGTATGCACAAGCTCTAATTTTTCGCTATTCTTTTGTTTCCCAACCTTAACAAATCTAATTCTCTTTTGTTTTCAATAAACAAAGCTCTCACATAATTCCAAAATGATCTACTTTATATCTGGAAGCAATTTCCTTGAGTGAAGAATCTGCATCCCCTTCTCACTCATGTTCCCAAGCCTTTGATGCCATAATGTTGCACTTGTTTCTATTGAGGCTACAAAGATAGAATAATCACTATTATGAGGACATAAATACAACATACCTATCCTATCTAGTTTTGTTATCACCATTGCTCCTTTAGTGATATTCCACCACATTTTTCCAAACGTAGATAAACAACCCATATCTCCCAATTGCCTTGTTGAGATCATATTTATTTTCATATAAGAAATACTCCTTATATCTTTAGCAGCCATTCATTTCCATTATTTAACTTAATCATAACTCACCCATTCCAATAATTTTAGATGGTTCATCATTACCTAATAAAACATGTACAAAATCACCTGGAACATAATCATAAAAGAATTTCCTATGGGGTGTAGCATAACATGAAGCCCCTGAATCTACTACCCAGTAATCACTAGTATTATCTAATGCAAGAATCAAAGCATCTTGTAACACATCACATGTTACATTTGTTTCCTTAGTAGTCTCTTGCTTCCAGTCTCCTTTTTTTTGGGATCTCTGCAATATTTCTTCAAATGTCCTCTCTTACCACAATTCCAGCACTCTAGATTTCCCAATTTGAACTTGGATATGCCCTTTCTAGACTTGTTGCGATTACTTGGGCTCCTTCCTCTCTCCCTTCGTCTTCCCTTTCTCTCCATGATCAACACATTAACTGATGTCTCACATGTACGTTTTATTTGCATTTCCTTGTTAATAATAATGCCAACAACATCATCAAATTTAAGAGTGTTTGGACAAGGGACAGAGTTACTTATAGCCATGACCAAGTGACACCATCTTTCTGGCAATGAGCACAGGATTAGAAGATCCCTAAAATCATCATCAAATTTCACTTTTACAAAACTTAGATGACTAGTAATCATATTAAATTCATTTAAATGGCCAGCAAAAGATCCACCTTATGACATATTCATATCAAATAGACGCTTCATTAAAAATACCTTGTTGGAAGCCGAGGGTTTTTCAAAGAGCTTAGCCAATGCGCTTATCACACCCTCCATTGTATTTTCTTTCGAAATATTCAAATCCAACGACGAAGCCATGAACAATCGTACTATTCACAGTGCCTTTCTGTCTAGAACCTCCCATTCTTTGTCCTTCATAGTCCCAAGTTGTTTTGTTTTTCCTCCCAATGGTAGGTATAGATCCTTCTAGTTCAAACAGTCCTCCATTTTCATCTTCCATAATTGGTAGTTTTTGCCGTTAAATTTCTCGGCCCTAAACTTTCCTTCTTCTGCCATTGCTCCCACTCGAACCTAAAATCCTTTTTTCCTCTAAGTTTACCATCCAAATAGAACTTTTGGCTCTGATACCAATTGTTAGAAAAGCGGGATCGCAGGGAAATAACAATAAACAATAAACAAGATGCAAATATTAAAACACGTTATAAGAGAGACACAGATATAACGTGGTTCACCCAATATGGGCTACGTCCACACAGAAATTGTTAAAAATGAAGGGATACAACCTACAACAACCCCGCTACACTTCCTCGTCATTCTCTCATAGTCTCTCTCTCTCTCACAATCATAGAGATCACTTTTACAATGCTACAATACAATACACAGTCGTATTACAATACCTTCCTTTTATAAAGGGAATACCATGGGAAAATACTGTTGGTGAAAACCCACCAACAAAGCCTTCTGGATAGGGGTTCTCACTCTGTCGACGCCCAACCAACACGATCTCCCTGAGCACCGGCCTAGACAGGTTTTACCCTTCCCAGCAACATCTGCAGAGCAGACGAAATCTCACCCGAGATGTTCAAGGGAGAGCTGTCGAAACCAAGTTTTCGACAGTAAGAAGGGAAGATATGGCATCCGATGGGTAGACAGCATAAATATCACATTACAGAACTAAGACAGTGATTCTAATTTATCTTCATAACTACAGATCTAACAAATTGCATCATTCATTTTTCATAGCAATATAAAACAACTTTAAACCGTCATTTATCATAAATGTGATGGAATTGGAAGAGATCACAGCGGCATCAGTAGATCATAACAGAAATGCGATAGAATTGGAATACATCCTGGCATCATAAATCATAACAGATTCACTACACTTCTCATTGATATTGCAACAGAGAAAACAGGAAGACAAAAGACAATATTTATGCAACAACCATCATGTCATATTCATTCTGCGCGACAGATCCAAAACAGATAATTCTTCTCCACAGCAGGAGACGAATTACATCCCAAAATTTAGAAAGATCGCAGATAAAACAGAGGACTCATTAGAACAATAGACAGATCGCACTAAATCTCAAACTTCATATGATTGATGTCTCTCTCTTGTCCCTCCTCATCATGATATCAAAACAAGCTCTATATATAGGCTTGCGCCTTTCCATTAAATGTCCACTTCTAACTAACTTCTAACCACTAATGACCTATGGTGACAAAAATTGGTCAAATAATATATTAAATATTCAAAAATGGTTATCTTTCCTCCCATCACGTTGATCTAGCCTTTTGCAGTGTCATGTGAGATTGCGCAGTTTCCACGATGCTACGCAAATCACNAATCACTTCCCAAACCCCCTGCCAATAGGCCCCCAACACAGTATTGTGGCTCGTCCTCGAGCCACGTTAGGGTGACAAGGTATACGTCGATGTCTTGTCCTTGAAATCTTTGAACTACTGCAAGATCTCTCGAACCTGCAGCTGGACTCTTATGGCAGCACTCTGATAGTTGAGAAAAACTTGTTGTACGGGGTGGTCTTCCTTAGCCTTGCCATCAACCATCTGCGGACTCTCTTGCACCACCTGCAGCATTGAGACTGCTTTAAGAGCCAACTGCCCACCAATTTCTTGAAACTCATCTAACTGGGTGTGACGCTTTTGTTATTGTTCCTAGGCACGGGCATCTCTTTGCTGTAGATCCTTCAATTCCTCATCCCGCGTGATCTGCACCATTAGTGGAATTTCCTGCAGTGATGTCTTCAGCATCGTCAAATGGCCTTCAACTTATTGCACCTACGTTGTCAACCGGTTGAGTTGTTCATCATGGACAACATTTTACCAGAACTTCGTTGTCACCTCCATGATTGTCTTGGCTTCTTGCTCCATTGTTTCGAATTGGGTTGCTATATCCTCAATAGAAGCCTTCCGTTCGACAGCCTGCTCCGATGGCGTTGTTGGTTGGACCAGGGCATTGAGCAACAGATTGGTATCCTGGAGCTGGACAATAGTCTCCCCCAGTCACTTGGCCTTATCGACTAGGGTGAGATCAATCGTGCTCTCAAAAATATCCTGACAAGCTTCAGTAATATCTTGCTTGACCTCACCGCATCTGGCGCACATATGTGCTTGTTCAATGATAAGGCGTTCTTGCACCTTCTTAAGCTCTGTAATTTCCTCGCTACATCTCGTCTTGCACTACCTTCAATGCATCGATCTCTCATACCTTTTCTTTCACCAGCTACACCCTGACCTGATGTAGCTTCTCTGCTTCTTTCTGCAACTTCTCGGTTGCGCTCTGTGACTGGATGTATCCATCAATCAGCTCCTTCTATCTATCTGCCAATTCCTGGATGGAAACATGTTGTAGCTCCACCAGTACTTGATCAGGTAACTTGTTCAGATCCAAGGAAACGCTCTGGATCAGCTACAGTAACTAGTTCACTTCTTCACTCCCCGCGTCGATCGTAGTCGGGGGAACTTGAATGTTCCTAGCTCGGTGCTGATTGGCATGACTTCCTGCATCACATGTCTCACATATGTCTGCCTAGACACAATATGAAAAATGGAATTCAACCTATCTCTTAGAACACCACAATCTTCATTGTTAGACTCTCGGATTGCATATGTCGTAGCCTCAGAGGAGTTAGTGATCGCTTTGATGAGTCGTTGCAGTTGGTCCTCCATCCCTGACCAGATACCACTACCCGCATCTTATTCTTGGTACCATTTGGTGCGATTCACCTCCTGCATGCACTGTGCTTCTGCCTTAGGGTATGTTGATGACTCATTGCTAGAGTCGGGAACACTTTGCTCCTTCTGGACAAGCTCGTCTGGGGCATCAGGTGGTGGCTCCTTTGAGAGTTCCTCCTAGCTCACAAGGTTGTGCCATTCAGCTGACCACTCTTGAATGATAGCATCCAATTCTTCATCAGTGAATTTATAATCCAAAAGTATCCACTGCCTATTAGGGTCCCGTCGTGCCTAGATATAAATGAAATGTGGCCCGATAGCAAACTGGATAAGCTACTGATATTTGGTCACTGCATAATTAGATAAGCGGGGAACTTTGACAACCGTGGCTTGTAGCAATTCCCAATAGACCCAAAAGTGGATCGCACAGTCCACCTGTCGACTGGGCTCTTTAACCCACCACAAATTCTGATATCGTGCGCCACGGCACACCTTCTCTGCATCAACTGCCATTGGTTGATAATCTTCGGGTTCCATCCAGGTGACAAGCGCAATTAATAGCCAACTTTAGGAAAATGGCTGCCCTGCCTGAGCAGCGAGAGCGTCGTTAAGCAACTGGTTTAGAAAGAACAGGGAACAATTCATTTGCACGCCTTCGGTGCATTTCTGGGCACATGCAACTACTCCCGAGTTGCACTGGACCGGTCGATTCCCTCGAACAATCTTAGTTGCTAAAAATACGTGCCCCAATACGTACCACTTGTGAATTGATGTTGTCAATATGATAAGCGTGGCCATCCCTCTGTAAGACAAAGTGCTCCTTTAGCTGCTTGGCAAGATTCTTGTCACTATCCTGCCCGCAGAGATACTGCGCCGGATCTTCCCCGACCTTTGGCAAGCTCGTAATGCTCGCAATTAAGTCGATTGTGACCAAAATGGACTCGTTCAACCAGAGCATCCCACCATGAAAGTAGGCGAAGAGTTGTATAACACAGGCATGGGATTAGTTCAGTCGCCTAAAGTGAGGCATATTGGTGAGCCCCAACAATCCAGAGTTGTCCAACCCGCTCGCCCAAGGTTGAGGAATCCGCTGAATTGGGGCACCAGGCACCATCGAAACTGACTCATAGGGCTCATCCCAGACATCTTTAAGCAACAAAAAATCATGGTCCTCAAACTTCAACTTGATTAAGGCAGGGATGATATCGATCGAGCAAGTCATCCCTTCTAACAGTGGCAACAATTTTGGTGGATACTTCTGATTCTTTGTAGGCTGCCTTGGCTTTGCTCCCGAATGCGTAGGAGCAACATATCCCAAGATATCATGAATAGAGATTCCCCTGGGTGCCACAGGATCTATAGCTCCCAAGCTCGATGGCCCAGTCTGTGCAACCCCTTCTCCTTGCACTCTAGTCAAAGTGCAAGTATGCCTCTTCGGCGACGGCGTGGAACTGGGCTTCTGAGCCTGCCTCATTCTCTTGGGGATGGATGATGAGCCTACTGACATGCTCATAACTTCTTCTTGAATAGCTGTGGGCCGAATGGGGGACTCTTGCTCACTGGAAATCTCAATTACGTCGAGGTCACTCAGCATGCCTCACACCCAAAACCTTACAATACACCCAACAACTCTACCCTTCCACTCAGCAACTCACCAAACTCTCACAACACAACTCCACAACTCGCACTCTTCTCAACACTCTGCTTGCTCAACTAAACAGTTCCCTCCTCCTACATCTCGCGCTCTTTTAATAGGCACCTCCCAATTCAAACTCATCATTGCCAAATCTACCATCTCCATCATGACGAAATCTAGCAGTAATGACACCAAATCCATCGACAATATTACCCTTCGAACGGTCTGATCGGCCATTAATGCACGTTGCTTCAACAAGCACTGCTAGCTAACTGTTTTAACTACCTCATTTATTACTGATTTGACCAACCCACAGCCCTACAGCTATCGCAGGTGATCTCTTGTCTATCGCTACTAACTCTTATCCTTGTGCAGCCTCGTCCCCTAGGCTCGCCCTCTCTCTCCTTTTTTCATAGCGCCTCAAGCAGTGCGCAGCTCTAGCCCCGTCCTATAGGGATTTAAGCGACTCCCATTGACGAGCATCAGCAAGACCACACCATCTAATTATTGTAACTGAATTGCACCTCCAGAAGTAATGGAATGAACAAGATATAGACCTAACCAGTGCATCCGTAACTTACCTGGATGTTTCATGAACTTGTTGTCGTGTTACAACAACAAATCTCCTTCCACAAACTATTTTTTCTTAATGTGGTGATCATGCCACTCCTTTTGTCGATCCTTCGCAATCCGCTGGTGGAAGCCTGCAATAAAGCGTTCTTCTTCAAGCTGGGTCAACTGTGCAATGCGCTCTTCTAATGCTTCTACATCATCCATGTCGGTCGCCGCGGCGATGCACAAACTAGGAATGATGTATTCCATGGGCATGACCGCCTATTACCCATATACCAGCTTGAATGGTGTCTGTTCGGTCAACCATTTGCAAGTGGTGCGATACGCCCATAGCATTGCTGGAATTTTTAAATCCCAGTCATCGCGATTAGCATTACATACCTTTGTCAACGTTGTTTCCAAAATTTTGTTGAATGCTTCAACAGTCCCATTCGTAGTATGGATGGTATGGTGTGCTCTTCTTATGTTGCACCTGCAACTCCTTAGTTAGCGCTGTCATGGTATGGTTGATAAAGTGACTGCCCTGGTCACTCATCAATATATGGGGACACCAAAACATGTCACAATGTTTTCAAAGATGAACCTCGCTGGTGTCACAGTAGTACAATCCACAACCGGTGCGTCCTCTACCTACCTGGTCAAATAGTTAATTGTGGTGATGATGTATCATGCCCCAGTCCTCTTCCCCAGTGGATTAATGGGACCCACAAAATCTACGGCCCATTTATCAAAAGTTTGCAGAGTCATCTACGGCACCAATGGCATCTCATCCTAATGCGATGGTTTACCGACGCGTTGATAGAAGTCACAACTCTTCGCATATTTTGTGGCATAATTATGCAATGTAGGCCACCATAGCCCAATGTGCATCCTTTTTCGCGCAGTAGCCCTTCCTCCATAGTGACCTCCCATGTTTCCTGCATGTGCTTCTTCTAGAATGGGTCCCTGCTCATGCGGTAAGATACACCGTCGCAAGATTTCATCTGGTCCAAGCTTATATAACTTCCCAGCGATCAGTGTGAAATCTAAAGCTTTTACTACCCACTGCTTCTTTTGACTAGTTGACATCACCTCCGAGGCGACACCAGTGGCCAAGAACTGAATGATTGGGACATAGTGATCATCTGCAATGTCGACACAAAACAGTTGCACATCTAGCAATCCGTCATCAATATTGGTTGATTTCGCTGGTTTCAACGCAAGATAGTTGATCAGGACCAGCATTCAACCGTCCTGGTTTCACAACTATTTCAAAGTCAAATTCCTGGAACAGAAGCAGCCATCGACAGATTCCCCCCCCCAACATAGGCTTATTGACCGAGTATTACAGATCATAATGATCAGTGAACATCTTGAAGTGTCCTCCCAACAAATAATGTATGAAATTTTGAAAGGCATAAACCATCACCAAGCCTTCTCTTTCAGTCATTGTGTAATTTTGTTTAGCAAATGACAAATTTCTATTGGCATATGCGATTGGGTGATCCAGGTCGCCCTCACCAGGTTGCGCAAGCACAACCCCCAGTGCAATAGAAGAAGTGTCGACATGCACATGGAAGTCCTTGTTCTAATCAGGAAAAACCAATATGGGTGCGGAGGCCATCTTGGCCTTCAATGTTTCGAAATTTCCTTAACATTCTTGAGTCCACTCATATGCAGCATACTTTTTTAATAGCTTGTCCATGCAGGCAGTAATCGCAGCGTATTCTTTGATAAAATTGCAATAGTACCCTGTATCCCCCAGCGTTTCCCGAAGCATATTCACATTCGTCGGCGGAAGCAAACTAAGAATTAGTGCAATCTTCACTGGATCAACCAACAGACCATCCTTACATACTATGTGTCGGAGTAGCATTCCGAACGACGCACAGAAAATGTACTTCTTAGAATTTAATGCAATCTGATGTTGTCGACACCTTTCTAGAATCAATCACAAGTTGTCGAGATGATCCCTAATTAGCCCATAGACTATCCAATCATCCATATATACTTGCAAGAACTTTTGAATAAAGTCTTTAAATACAGCGACAACTACCTGAGAAAATACTGTTGGTGCATTCTTCAGCCCAAAAGGCATGACTGTATATTGAAAATAGCCCCATTCAGTAACAAATGTGGTCTTATGATGATACTCCCTTGCAATTCGGATCTGGTGGTACCCCGAAAAGCCATCTGTAAAGGAATACATATCCTGATCGCCTACTCCTTCAAGGACCTCATTTGTAAAATGAGTCGGGAATGGATCATGCACTCATGCATCGTTCAACTTTCTTAGGTCGACGCAATTGTGGATTTCTCTGGTCTTTTTATCCTAGACCACCATAGGGCTTATCCACTCTGATTCTTCTACAGGCTTGATGATCCCATCATCCATCATTCGGTCTATTTCATCCTTCACATGGTCCTTGTATCGTGGGTTTAGTTGATACGGCCTCTGTCACACAGGTTTTGGATATGGTTTCAACGGGATTTTCATCTCCCCTAAGTCCCCTAATATCCACTTCATTTTTGAAAACCGCATCGGAAAAAGATCCTGGAATTCATGTAGCAGGTCCATGATTTTGGCCATTGTCTCCTCATCCCAATAGTCCCCGACATTGGAAAATTTTGGGTTCTCTTCCGAACCAATGTTGAATTTCTTGATCTTTAGTAGCTAACTCATCAAATCCGTCGGTATGTCTGTTGCTGTGACATCATGGCTTCCTTCGGACTCCAAAACATTAACATTCCACAACTCGTCATCATCTTCAGGTTCCCCATACAGGTTGTAACATGTCATCATGGATTGTATTGAGCAGTGTGCATGTGGATCAACTGGGTATGCAACAGTGATGATTTTTAGCACTACGTCACGGATGATTTGAAATGCATTATAAACTTCCGGGTTGGCATCCTGGAAACTAAATATCTGCGCAAAGCAATCGGACAATTCCTCCCAAATAGTTATAGTTCTGTGCAATTCTACCGCTACATAACAGGATCTCGGCATCTCATCCAGAGTGTGAACAAAATCATGGACCCACTCATCTTTGGGTCGTGATTCCCATAAGGCCTAACATTCTATCAAATGACTGGTGGGGTCATTCCACCCATCATATCTCCCAGCATGATAGACCTCCGACTCACTAAAGCACACCATCATCAATCTTCGACACTATTCCTAGTCATGGATCGTCTGCTTGTGCGTCACCCACCAACGGGCCGGGGTAGCCTTCAGTGCTACATCCAGGGCTAATACCCTTTGGGGCTCAAACACTATCTCTTCAAATTATTGAAGGAATTCTGATAACGCTACCAGCCCTTCATAAATTGGAAACTCAACAATCTCAGTCGTGACACGACAGAGAGACTATGTAATAAACCCGCATTTCCTGAATGACACTTCATGCAACCTATTCTGTCAATTTTCTAGAGCATCATCAAAATCAAGGACATAGAACTAGCACTGCGCCATCCCAATTTGACATCGATGGTAGGGTGGATATAGTCTTCAGAGATATTATAAGAATGATCCCAACTTCTACCGACTTCATCCTTCATTGTTTCAATATACTGGCGTCCTTCCTGAGGGTCCATAGGAGCGATGAACCTGACATCCTGGTTCTCAAACATCATGACCCGTTTCTTGAAATTGATGACCGTCCATTAGCCCACCCAATCCCTAGCAGTGTGAGAAAAGAACCTCCATCTTCAACCACTTCTATCACATCAAAATCAACATGCGTTTTCATACCTTCAATATCGACAACTAGGTTTGATATGCGACCAATAGGCTGAACTTTTGCCAGATTTGCTAGTCGCAGCTACACCAATGGCCATCCCAATGTTAGATTTCCCATCATCTGCCAGGTTTTCTTGGTTAGAATGTTTACGTCTGAACCAAGATCCAGAATAACCGAGTCAACCTCATAGTCTCTGATCTGGATGTTCATCCTCATCTTCTTTCCTGTCTTCCTCTTTTGTAAGGAGTTCACCACAGAATCCTTCAATGTCTTATCCTGCTGGTATGATAACGTCTCAAGCTCGACAAGGGCTTCAGGGTCCCTTTCCAATGACAAAAAACTCTCAAAGAACTTCTACAAGGTACCATGCTGCCGCGATGGCCCTTCCTCTATACATTAGAGAGAATTTGAGGTCAAAAATGGGCCTCAAAAGGACCAAAATGTACTATAAAAATTAACCAATTACATTTTAGTAGATGACATCATCCCCCATGGTTGAGGTGGCATTGCACGAGTTAAGAATTCTTATTTGTCACATTTTCTATGGTGGATGACAACCCATAGTTAACCAAGGTAGTGGTACAAGTACTTTTAAGTCATAAAGTGAAGTACTCACAATAAAAGTCATTTTACAC
>LPNX011169283.1:500191-510527 GCA_001517045.1 Pseudotsuga menziesii | reverse complement strand
CCCAAAGTTGTTAAATTTGTACAACTTGGTAATATCATCAACAGTTCCAGTAGCAAGGACATTTTGAGGATTTTTAAAATCCTTGATTACAACTTGGTGATGTGTAAACGTCACAGTTTTACCTTCACCCGAATGAGTAATTTGATAGACTAATAACAAATTGCAGGAAATTTTTGGAACACATAGTACATCACTGAAATGACCTTTTTCTACTGGAACTATTCCAGATCCTACAACACTTAGAGATCTATCATCACCAACAAATATTTGTTTGGTGTTACATTCATGCATAGTATAAAAGATGGCTTGATACTTAGCCATATGATAAGATGCTCCAGAATCAATGAGCCATTCATTTGAAGTAGAAGAAGAAGATGCAGTATAAGAGTAACCAGAAGCACAAAGTGCATGTCCATGAGAGGTAGATTCTGAAGACGAATCTAGGCTGATGTGGTGCTTCTTCATTGCTGCTTCCAAGGCTGCCATCTTCTTGAAACACTTAGTTTCATCATGATTATTTTTCCCACAAAAATTGTGATGACGCTCAGTATTCTTTCCTTTTGGATTGGATCCTTTGTCATTTTTTAAAGAAGGAGCTAACTGAGAGGGTTTGGGACCCTTGTTGTTAGTCTTATTATTGTGAAAATTCTGTTTCTTGGGAGGCTTGGAATTTTCTTTATGTTGGGACAATAAGGCTTTCCCAAATGTATTTGCATTGTTAATTATTCCAAGATGAATGAGCTTATCTTGCTCTCTAATTAAGGAATCACAAATGGATTCAAGACTAGGCTCTTGATAGCTAGCTACAGTCAAGGATTCTTTCATGGAGTATAATGTAGATACAAAAACATAATATGCAGGTCCAAGTTTGGAAATAATATGATAAATACATTGTTTGTCTTCTTCTTAATCTTGCATTCTTCACATAAGAGTCTAAGAGTTTTATATTTAGATAAATAGTCTTGAATGCATGAAAAATCATTTGGATTCAAGGAAATCAACTCATTCTCAAGTTGATGACCACAAATTTCATTGTGTTTACCAAACACAGATTCCAACTTTTCCTAAGCTTTATCAGGTTCATCAATTCCAGATATGTGGAATCGCAAATCAATAGAGATTGACATCCCAATCAATCCACAAGCTTCATCACATCTATTTTCCCATTTAATTTTATTATCATCATCAATGGGTTCTGTTTCTTTCCCTGAGGTTATCCTGAAAAGTCCCCTACTTTGCAAAACATCCTCCATACGATATTTCCATGAGAAATAGTTGGAACTTGTAAGTATAATATCACAAGGGGCGGTCATATTGTAAATTAATAGTTGAAATAACAGAAACTAACTGTCTGGATGTAAAGAGCTCAAAAAAATATGCGGTTAAGAAAAAACGGCACTAAAAACTGATTCTGGATGATGAAGTTATGCTTGATCAAAGAAAATGTTGAAGATGTCCCCAATAGTGATGTGGCAAATATTAACTTGACCAACTAAAAAAAAGAACCCCCCTCTTCCCAAGATCAACCTTTGACAATCACTTTACAATAAAGTTGTTTTTAAGTGAATCACTTTTGTAGAATAAATGATGTTCACTTTTACAATAATATTACTTTAAATAGTGCGGCAATAAATTAAAAGACTTAAGTGACTCACTTTTTATTTTATTTTATTTAAGTGAGATGCACTTTTACAATAAAGTAACTTGAAAATAGAAATTGCATGCACTAAAAAGTAGCTTAATAAGACTTGAACTCAAGACCTATTAACGAATAAAACAACTTTGGACCAAGTGAGCTAAGTTTAGAAGGTATGTAAAAGAATGGAAAGAGGAAGAGGGCTTTTTTTTTTACTCTTCTCTCTCGTTCTCTGTACTTGCATTTTTTTCCTACAAATCACAACAAAAACGAAAACAAAAAAACAAAAAAAATTGTTTCCACATAATGGGGTTGGATCTTGGTTAGCTTACCTAGAAATTCTACGTTTTCAAGTTTTCTCGTTGTTTTTTATTTGCCGTGATTGCACAAGGTGCACGACAAAGAGCATACATAGCCGAGAAGACAAGAAAAAAACATTCTCTTTCTATTTCTGATTCGCCGCGATCGCACAAGGTGCACAACAAAGAGAATACGTAGCCAAGGAAGGAAACAATACGAGACTAAAACAATAAATATCTAATAATAAAACTAATAAAATATGAGAGATTTAAAAAAAAATTTAAACAAATCCGTCACTGTAACATTATACCTTCAGATTATTCGAAATGGGTGTTTCTGGATCAAACGAAAATGGTTTTCAGTGAAATGAAAACTATTTCCCAATGGAAATGATGCCCCGGACGCAATGGAATAGTTTCCACAGGACACAAATGCACAGAAATAGAAACCCTTTAAAATTTTCGGCAACACCGGTTCTAGATCTGATCAAAACCGAAAGCAGCTCTTCATAAACACTCTGATACCATGTTCAGGTACACGGGGTACTCCCAAAAGATTGAACACCTTGAGAAACTGATTTACACAAATAGATCGCAGATCAACACACCGATGTTTGTCACATGGTTAAGACCCTCGAGAGGGAAACAGTCCACGACCCCAGCCAAATAGCTACTTGGAGCAATTTATTATGCAAAAGAAATAAAGTTACATATGAGTTTCTCATAATCGATCAACTAGCTAAGGACCCTCCATGCTCTTTAAATAGAGATCATGGACCAATCGGGTGTGAAGCCACGAATCAATGGTAGGTATGATCTAAGAGAAGTTGAACCGTTGGATCACTCTATGTCTAGAACATATCGTGACCATCGGATTAGAATATTTACAAATGCATACTAATGCATACTAAAAAAACACACTTTTACCTAACGGATATATTACACAAGTTGATCTTAACTAACTCCTAAGTGTCTAAATATCCTAACACATGCACTCAAGGGAAACAAGCTATGATTATGCCTACAAATCAAACACTAATCTAAATGTCATCCCATGCCTTTAAGAGGCTTCTAAATATGCTCAACTCTATATGAGAATAAAGAATAAGATAATGAATATATTTTTATGTACTCTTCCAAACAAGGGAAAATAAAACTCTAATTAGCATCCCATGCCTCTAAAAGGGTTCTGACCATCTCCCCTGTCCACAACAAAAGCAAGGTGGTTTGGGACACGAGTACTTAGGTAAAAAGAGGTACAAAATCATGTTATTTTATGTTCATGTATTTCACTAGGAAGATTATGATGTGGGACCTATTGTAAAAGAAGGAATCTTATCACGCAAAGTTACATTTTATAACACTCCAGTTCTTTTCTTTTGACATTTTCGACAAACTAAGATAACTGGTTCGTCCAACATGTCGCCAGTTTTTGTGCCCATAAAACTCCCATTGAATTTAGTTCCAAAGGAAAATTTTATAAGCTCTTTTATTAATTTTTTGGCTAAGTATGGATAAGGGAAAACATGACTCATAGTTCAAAGTTGTCTGAATATTTTTCAGAATCATAGCCTATACATTAAGCTCCATATTTTAGCTTAACCTTCCTAGGACCTATCACATTTTCCTAACTCAATTCTAAAAAAACGTGACCCTTCAAAAAAACTTTAACTGAAAATCATCCATCCTTGTGTATTAGGATCTCTAGAATCGGGATTAATGATATAGAAATCGGCCCATCGACATTCCTCATCAAAATATCCTTCGATACATTGGTTTGAATCTCTGATGGGCTTACCCTGCAATCAGACCTGTCATATCGGCATATTACTTGACATAAATTTGTGACACCCCGATAATTGCCCTCGATAAATCCTATCATTGGAATACGAGTCCAATATACACTCTGTTGAACTTCTACAAGTAATACCACAAAATCTTGTATCGGACTTTCCCCATCGAGACATTCCTCAATAAGAATTTTCCACATTATCAATGGACATGCTCTGATATCGTTGTATCACACTTACCCTTTTGTGGTATCTCCCAACATATCTTTTCGAATTGTTGATGGACATACTCTATTATCATTATATCATACTTACCCTATTGAGATATAACACCCCGCTTTTTACCCTAGTACGTAATGATATAAATATGTAAATATTGATGAAATGGATAAACATTGGATATGAACAGTCTAGCATGACCAGATTATGCAATTGTGTACATTCTTACTTTTAATATTAAAATGCATGACTACTGCAAACTAAAAGGATTAAAAAGAGATGGGGCGGTTATAATTCCATAAGAAAGAGAGTGAGAAGGGGATTGAGGGGAGATGACCCTTGTGACTTATCATTTAAGTGATAAGTCACTATTAATATTATTCTTTCTTTATCTTTCTTTTGATAAAATTCTCTTTATTTAAAGTGCATTAGCCTTAACCTGAGTTAATTATCCTAAACCTTGATATTAGTGGGGAAAAAGGTGAACTCCCATGAGTGTCATTTGTCCAACTCTCCTTAGCCTTACATGCCACTTGGCTAGTTCTCAACATGCATGTAAATTATTGAAAACTAGTTCATTCGACCATCATTCTGTTATCATTCATCCAGCTTTAGTTTAGTAGCTTTGAATTACCATAGCCTAGATCCATCACCTATATTATATCCTAGACATGTACCTGAGGATGATTGAGTTACCTGGAGTCTCGGCACGTAGAGTCCCTAGTCGGCTTTTGTTAGAGCCCCATAAAGGAATTGGGGTAAAAACCCCGAGGGACCGTTAACTTGGAGAAGGGAGCCCCATTCCTTGGGTTGTGCAAGCTGATCGGAGAAGAGTTCTAACAGATTGGGATAGTTGTAGTGGGAAAACGCGATATCTTCTTGTGGATTAATAGCCTTGGCTCAAGGGTGGACTCTATTATAAATATAATCAGTATAACAGAGTGCCTACGACTAGGAGGAACACCCTTATTTTGTAGTCAATTGGGTTATATTTTCAGATAAATTTCCATTTGTGCATGAAATATTTGGTATTTACCTTTGCTATATGTTTTACTTAATTTGTGATGATTTAAATGCATAGAATCAATGGTATTGAGTGATTGCATTCATGTAGAATATGCCTGTAATGTCCTCATATATATTTATATTAATTATGGGTGTTCATTTACATATATAATTTTGATGTAAATCTTAATTAAACCAATAGAAAAACAAAATTGAGTAATATAGGGGATTTAAGTCAGTAATATGAGTACCTTGTGGCCCTAAAGACACCATGAGGTCACCAAGCACATGATAGATTGGTATCAGAGCCCAAGGTTGCAGCATTGGTACTGCATGGACCGTATTTATATTCTACAGGTAGAATTACAAGTTACACAAGAAGTATTTGATAAAATGTAACCAGGGAAAGAATTTAAGGAAAATGGTTTTTAATTCCTCGATTGGCCAATTCAAATTGTAAACTTTTATGTCATTCCCCAACCCGGTTTCAAGCCACCATTTTCATCATTGTTTAATGCCCAACCGAATTTACATTAAGCTGCAAATTAGTTCATTTCTCCCATAAACAATTTGACAAAAACACACAAAGAATTTTACAACTTGAAATGAGCAATAATAAAAGACAGTCACACTTGAAAATTCAGAGTCAAAATTTTTACTTAAATGACTTAGGAAAACCCCCAACCTCCGGGGAAAACTTGTTCTTGAGAGAGAGAGAATTTTATATTCTTTTACAAAACTAAAGTAGAGAAAAAACAGATATAAACTTATCTCCACCACAGTGCTCAACAAATTGACTGAATTCAGAAATTTTACAATTATGAGAAATTTATGCCAACCAGCTGCCTCAAAAACCATGCCAAACTGACTGTACAAACTATCTCTGTTTTTTTTCCCACTGTTATACCATACAAACTATACGAACCTCAATTTCTGTGCTCCCTGCTGTATGGATTGCCTCAAAATTTGCACTTAGAAAACTGTACATATTGCCTCAAAATTTGCACCCAGAACCGTCTCAAAATTTGTGCCACTGTTGTATGGAACAACAATTAATGCTATTGTATGGACCTCGAAATTTGTGCCCATAAATTTTCCGTGGGAATCATGTTGTACAAAAAAGTATTTAATGTTATTGTACAGTCTTGGGAATCATGCCCAAAGCTGCTCTCTCCTTGTTAATTTTTTAATGGTTATATTAGATCTTAAAACATTTAGCATCATAACAACATAACCATAAGCTAAAAGATCACTAAAAGATAGACAAGCACAACCACACAAAAAGAACACAAATATTTATCCTGGGAAACCCTCATGGGGAAGAAAACCCAGCAAAAACTTCCTCTGTATAAGATGTATAAAAGAGAAAAGACAAGACCCAAAAATAGGTGTGCCTCCCTCCAGTAGATATGTCTCTCTCTCTCTTCATGCACTATGCACAAGTGAGTATCTGTGTCTCAAATGAGGAGCGCCTCTCTCCTATTTATATTCTTTCATTCACTTGAATTTTAACCCAGTTATGTAGGCTCGAGTAAACTTAACTCAGTTATGTAGGCTCGAGTAGACATAACTGGGCTGAAATTAATATAATAATATATTCCAGAGGGTACTAATGACCCGACTTACAATGGAGGAGACTTCCTCATGAATCTTAGTAATTATCCCGATAAGAACATTGGGGTACAAATAAATACAAATTATTCTCCCGATAGGAACATCGAGGACCAATAAAATACATGTAGAATATTCTTCGAAGTTACAATAATTCAACACTCCCCCTTAACGAGAAGGGTATTCTACAACAACATCAACAACAATAGTAGGAGGAGGAGAGAGAGCATCTTCAACATCATTAGGGTGATACATCTATACGTCACAGTAAGTTTTTCAACATTCATCAGTAGCTTGGAACAACTAGTCTTTAATGTCTTCATCTTCTGCATCATATGATCACTTGATCCTTTTGCAACAATGCTTTGATCTTTCGATCCTTCATGGAAGCACTTCGATCTTTCATTCGACAACATCATCATCAACATTTTAGTCTTTTCAATCAGCAACATCATCATCAACAATACTTTGACCTTTCGATCATCATCATCATCATCAACAATACTTTGAGCAACATCATCAACAATACTTTGACCTTTCGATCATCATCATCATCATCATCAACAATTCTTTGAGCAACATCATCATCACACTATGATATTTCGATCAACAACAACATCAGCAATAGCAACAACAGCCTGAGCAACATCATCATCACACTCTGATCTTTAATCGATCAACAACATCATCATCATCAGTAACAGCCTGCAATCCACAATACGAAGACGAAAGTCTTCGAATCACTTTTGGGCTTAAGTCCAAGGATGATACAATCCTATCACGTTCTCGACAGCCGAAGTCACTGGATACAATTACGGGATAATCACTCCCTATCACTTTAGGACTAAGTCCAAGGATGATGCAATCCTACTACATTTTCGACAACCGAAGTCACCGGATACAATTACAGGATAATCACTCCATATCACTTTAGGACTAATTCCAAGGATGATGCAATCCTACCATGTTCGTGAGTACCGAAGTCACCGGATCCGTTCTGAACAAAATTTCAAGGATGATACAATCCTGCCACGTTCTCGAGTACTGAAGTCACCGGATCCGTTCTAAAGAAAATTTCAAGGATGATACAATCCTACCATGTTCTCGAGTACCGAAGTCACTGGATCCGTGCTGAACAAAATTTCAAGGATGATACAATCCTACTACATTCTCGAGTACCAAAGTCACCGAATCCGTTCTGAACAAAAGTTCAAGGATGATACAATCCTACCACGTTCTCGAGTACTGAAGTCACTGGATCCGTTCTAAACAAAATTTCAAGGATGATACAATCCTACCACATTCTCGAGTACTGAATTCATTGGATCAATTCTGAACAAATTTCAGGGATGATACAATCCCACCACATTCTCGAGGACCGAAGTCACCGGATCCATTCTGAACCAAAGTTCAGGGATGATATAATCCCACCACATTCTCAAGGACTGAAGTCACCGGATCAGTTCTGAACAAAAGTTCAAGGATGATACAATCCCTCTTCATTCTCGAGGACCAAAGTCACCACATCACTTTAGGACAAGTGTCTCGGGATGATACAATCCCACTGCAACATTACTGCTCCCCCTTTCGAGGAAGGTCTTTCCGAACAACACCAATCTTGTCTCGAAAGTGTTAAAACTTTACCTGAGACAGAGGCTTCGTCAACACATCAACAACTTGCTCATCAGTACTCACATACTGGAGCTTTATGGCTCCCTTCTATATCATATCTCGTATCTAGAAATACCGTATTTCTATGTGCTTTGATTTATCATGGAACACTGGGTTCTCTGACATCTTTATACAACTTTGGTTATCACATAGAATCTCAGCAGTATCCATCTCTAGGTCAAAGAGACCTGACATCAGCTTTTGAATCCATATGGCTTCACAACTAGCAGAGCAAGTTGCTATGTATTCTGCTACAGCTGTGCTAAGATAAATACTGGATTGTTTGTTGCTAAACCATCACTAGTACAAAATGAGGAATTAGCTACTAGGTGACTAAAAATTCTAGTCACTATAGGTTTTTTAAGTGATTTACTACTAAATATGAACAATTTTGATTGACCCAACTATAAACGACTAAAATTAACGACTAATTTAGTCACCAGTTAATGAATATGACTAGATAATAAGTGACATAGTTAAAAATGACTAACATAAATGACTAATTTAGTCACGGCATAAAAAATGACTAGCTAGAAGAATATGAATTAGTCATTTATGTTAGTCATTTTTAATTGTGTCATGGCAAATTGCAAATTTGACAATATTGAAGTGTAAATTTTGTAAATTGTCTACCTTCTATTAGTAAAATTGGTGTCATGCACCTCGATCTTCAGAGATCCAACAAAGAATTTGCACAAATTTTGTCTTGACCATCTTAATCCCTGCTGCACCATTGAATTAGCAAACCTGGTTAACCGCATTCCAAAGGAGTATTAGGTTCCTTATACGTCAATTACGAATTAGGCACTAGAACCAATACCATATCGATACCTAGCTAGAAGCATCATAGCCCTACATCCCCTCGAGAACCGATCATTCAAATGCGCCTCCTCCACGTAGACTTACCAAATGCATGATCCAATGCATGACCAAAAAAACACGTCAACTTTGGGTCTGTGGGCTAAAGGTATCTTTCGACCCTTGCTCCCCTGTTTTGGCACTTGATACCCTATTTTTGCAGATGGTAGGCCGGTTCAGGATCTCCTAGCGACTAGTCGAAGCGCTTCAAAGGTACATTTCTTTCCGCTTCAATCGTGTTCATCACTCCAATCAATAACCATTTGTAATTATGGCTTTTTATAGGTTTCAATGCTACCACTAGAGTTACTACTTCCACTTTACATTCGCAATTATCACCATATCTAGCGTATGCTCTCATAACCATATGCATTTTGAGCTTTCAGCCTGGGAAAAGCATGAGCACCCTCCTGCAATGCCACTATTTGCAAAGGTCACTGGTTTTTGCACATCGACATTCCTCACACGCTCCAAATTAGGAAAACTGAAGCAGACATTAGAAGAAGTGATTAAACTTTGCAAGAAGTTTTACTTGTTGTAGATGTCATTGTAGATCAGGAGTCGAACGATACTTTCAGCCCACAGATTCGAAGTTGACGTGTTTTTTTGGCCATGCATTGGATGCATTTGGTAAGTCTACGTGCAAGAGGAACATTCAAATGGATGGTTCTTGAGGGGGTGTAGGGCCCTCATCTGTGGTTGTCGTCGGTCGCCATCCCGAAGAGTATTGATTGGATTTTGGTACTGATTGGAATCGATGATTTGGACGAGAAGTGGCAACGAAGACCGGCTTTCGGGCCAAATCGGTAACTCTGTAAACTACTCCATTTATAAAACTAATGATAATTATTAAAAAATATAATATATAACCAATTAACATAATTTATATAATAAAATAATAATAAAAAACCAAAAAATATATAAAAAAAAAAACCAAAAAAAATATAAATGTTGTCGATCCCAAGAATTGATACACTCGATGTTTGTACTTCATGTAGTCGATGTCAGGTGGCGATGTTGTTAATCAATCCAAGTATGCGTAAGGAGTGGATGTCGATACTCATTATGCTACTCCATACAGTCGATCCCGGAGTTGATACAAGAGTCGATGCCTTCTTATGTAAGGAAATATTCATTAGAATATTTTTATTGAGGGAAATTCTCTCAAACCTTGGTGCCAGTATTTTTATCTCCGGGTGCCTGTTTCAGATGGGGATAATAAAAATAAAACAAAAAATATAGAAAAA
>LPNX011169283.1:346620-500030 GCA_001517045.1 Pseudotsuga menziesii | reverse complement strand
TATATAAAGAAATAAAAAAATCTATTTTCATTTGCAGCTCGACCCAACTACGACCCAACTAGTGTACCAAACAGTTGTCCACGCACCTCTATGACAACGACATTCATGGCCGATGGCCGATTTTCCTGAACCATCATCCTTCAATTCCAATTACTACTTAACCTACTAGTTCGCGTCAAATATCTTATCCGTTGGCGCCAAACATAGGAAGGTTTGGTGGGTTATGGATATGGATATTGGTAATACCCGTTGAGGAGATTGGGATGGATATTAACCATTGTTGAGAGTTTACAATTTCCCTATTTAATTTCCATAGCTGCCATGGATAAAACAACATTGGAGAGAACTTGGAGGCTTTTGAAGAGGCGGGCCACGAATTTTGCACCTCTGGCGTCAACATCACCTTCTTTGCTTACCTTGGTAAGTTTATTGATTTACTGTGAATTGATAAATTTTTAGTGAATGTTGGATAACAACCCATGTGTTGTGTGGTCATAGTTGCACCAATGATTTCTCATGTTGTTGCTTATTCCTTTTTTCACTAGCCCTCTTGTGGATTATGCCCGCAACCTGTTGATATTGAACGATACCCTGCAGGTTCCCATTATATGGGATAACTATAACTCGAGGGAATTTTCTACATGCCAATTATGTTAGTGTTTGCTATGTCGAATACTCTTTGCATGTGCCTGGTCTTAATGTTTCAATGAAAATATTGCCCACTGTGGGCTTCCAGTTGATCCTCTGCTTCGAACACTGGAGCCGTTTCTTCATTTTCCATATCTCCATGTCTCTGTTGGACTATGCCTTTCTCCATAGCCACTTCCTTTGTGGAGCTGACTGAGTCTTGATGGGGATAAGTCTTTGAATTTGAACATTTGGCTAAGTCTAAAACTACAACAATTTTCTTAATTTGTTCACCTTGTATTGCCACTTTGACTTCCAGCACTGAATTTCAAACCAATTGAAATTGTAATTGTGAAAACAATCTATTGTTGAAATGGGATACTGCTAGAAGATATTCAATCTTGTGCACCATCCTTCTTATTACCATGCAATTTTCTGCTATTTTATATGAAATATTACTTATATGCCTATGACCATCCATTGTAGTACTGGTAGTCTCACAACTTTGTGAAGTTAGGAGGGTTTCCACCCAGAGCAGTGAAGAAATGCAGTCTCAAAATATTGGATACCCAAAGGCTCAAATGTTCGTAAAAAAAATAGACAAATTGAAAATCAAGTTGTATTACCTTCTCCCATGTCCCAAAATGCCTTAGGTCAACAGGCTGGACCACTGCAATGAAGAAGAGCCCAGATTGTTGCCAGTCTGTTCTGAGATTTGGTGTTCTCTTCCAATCTAAACTGCAAAACCTCCTCACATATTTCCTCAAGTATGCATATACATCCACTACTTCCCCTTGATGCTAATATATTTGGAGTTCTACAGATCTCTACTCAACTACTAGGATGTAGAGTAGTGTTGATGGAATGAAGAAACACCCCAGACAAGCCTGATATATCCCACCTCTGCTACGATAACCCATCTCATCGCCCATAAATTCAATCTTCTGCCCAAGCAAGAATACATCAGGGAGAAGTTAAACTCCATTTCATGTGGCATGGTGAACTTTACAACTTGTCCTACAATTCGAGGTGCATGCAATTCCTAATGTTTATATTGTTAATATTCCTGGGTGCAAATCAGTGATATGATCCGCATATTGTTCCAGAAATCCTTGATTCTATAGCATACCCTTATTTTCCAATGAATCTGTGTCCTTGTTTAATGATTAGACTCATTAGAGGATTTGATAGTATTCTACGTAGTGATAATATCCACATATTGTTCCATAAATCCTTGATTCTATAGCATACCCTTATTTGCACCCTCTTGTTGTATTGCAATTTCATTGGTCCTATGGTGTATTTTTCTTTATTCCCTGGCATTAAATACTGAAGCATAGGTATCTTGCTGGTAAGTTTCCTTTTTTACTGTGAATTTATATCTTTTTCCTGAGAGGCTATGGAACCCTAAAGTCACAGGGAAATAAATTGACTGCTTTGATTACAAAGATCTTAGCTCTAAGCGATATGGTAGGTTAATATCGCAGGTAAGTAAAGTTAATATCCAAGTCATATTTCATTCTTTGTAATGTGGCCTATTTGTGTAAATTGTGTTTTCTTTTGTAGACTTTTTTCTTCATATACTAGATATCTAATTTAAATATATTTAATTTAAATTTTAAGTCCACTAGTCACCAAAAACAGCCAGTGGGACTACAAAAGTACAATAATGAATAAGGAATGTGAGTGTGAAGGAATCTCTGTAAGAACTGCAAAAGAAATAGAAGAAGAGAAGGAGAATTTTGAAATAGGCCACAGTGAGATCTAATAACCTAAAAAGAACAACATGGGTTAAGGTTTGACTGATGGGATCTAAGTAGGAAGCACAAAACTAGCAAGGTATTCAATTATTAGGTCTTTTAAAATCCAAGGCCAAGAAGAAGTTCGTGATGAGATTCTTATTGTTCACAAGTTGTGTGATTTTAAGCTTACATTGATTGACAGATCTAGTATTGGAATATCATTGAAGCTTAATTGGATGTTATCTTTTATCCATAAATGTTAGTGCAAACATTGAATATTTGAAACTTTTTGTATTAAATTGTCTTTTCTATTGGAAAATGCTACCATAAGTAAAGGGTTAAATGTCTGCAACTAAAATCTCTTTATGGGTGTTGATTTTTGGAATGTTGAGTTCTAGACATTGTATATGGTGTCCTAAATGTTGGTAGATATTCTTTGAATGGATGGCTTGAACCTGCATGCCTGGTTTAAACTTTGCAACTCATATCTATTTCAGTCTTCAGATGATATAGGATCTGAGGACTATCCATATCATTTGGATGTTTCCTGGATTGTAGAGGAATTATTCTCTATTGCTATATTTTGATTCTTTGTTTTTAATTACTTTATAATTTCCACTGTTAGTGTAGAATTTCCAAGAAGCACGTCAAGGTAAGAGATTGAATTATTTATGATTGGGAATGTCATAGTGGGTGAAGGTCTAGATTGCGTATTAGATTAACATATTGGTATGTTTATAATACTCTTCGAAGAGTTTTGGGCATTTCCATCATGGAGCAAATGTGCTTGAGATTTCATGGAAAGCAATGGTTTTTGTTAATCCAAAGTGGGTAGTGATGGTCCCTGCAGGTGTTGTTTGCTTTTTTACATGATATCTAAAGTCCGTTTTACTAGTTTTATGAACTTGCACGTTCTCATTAGAAACTATATATTTAGTTTCTGAAAGTTTGAAACTTTGAACTGATGGGAGTTCATAATTAATAGATACTTGTACAAGGACAGAACTGGAAGAGTGTTACAAAAAGGAATATTATTTTTGATGGAGACAACTTAGTTATGTTTGATGTATGATTACTGAAAAGGAAAAATCTCATAATAATGGTGAGGTACCATTACTGGCTTTTATACTTCAAGTAGGTTTAAGGTTATACTTATGTATCATGGACATTTATTAATATTCATTGGTCAAAATATGAGAGGTCACCACATGGCTACTTTAATTTAGATGTGAAAGTCCATAAGTGGCCGAAAATGGCAAATAGTACTGTAAAAATTACAAGTAGTAATCATTGAGAGTGCTAAGGCAACTCCATAAGAGCTGAAAAAGAAATAGAATACTGCAAGGAGAATGCAAAAACTCTTACTGTTGAATCCTAGAGAGCCCAAAATATCAAAATGAGTGAGGGTTCAAGGGACTTCAAGGAATAATCCCAATACCAACAACGTTGTCTATTGTCAACTCTTCTAATATCCAAGGCTATGCGCAAGGGTATTTTGAGGTTCTTTCTATCCATTGGTTTTGTGACTTGAAGCCTACACTTCCTAATAGAACTAGTATTGGAGTTTTATTTATGATGCCTCTTGTGATTGGAGCTATCTAGAGGTTGTAAGTAAGACATGATGAGCTTTGAGTTAGCAATGCAGGGAGTTCTATCTATGAAATTTTTCTGCTAGAAGTGAAGTAACTCCTGAAGAAGCAAGGAGATATCTAACTCTTGTCCTCCTAGTATATGAAAATATTTAAGGAGCTATTACAGTCTTTGAACAAGCAGTGATATCTAAAACTGATTTCATAGTAGACAATATGTCCAAAGATGAAATGTTCTAGTTTAGGTTCCTGCATACAGTGTACAAATGCAATAATCCCTTTGAAGAGGATGCTCTGTCTTTGTGTAGTTGATGGGAATGACCCTGAAGCTAGGCTAAAGGAACACTAAGGCTGTCCACAAATTGATGGTGTTCACAAGAGTTGCCCAAGGAATCCAATAGTCTGCAAATACTTAGGAGAAGAAGCCAAGAAGACCACTTAATCAACAAAAGCAAGCATTATGATAAAGACTTGGAATAGGGTGGGTTGGCAGGGGGGCCCTTTTGGGCCTGACGTTAGACCTAAGCGCTAAAGACATGATATTTATAGTGCTCATTAGAGGCTATTAGTGAAACTTTAGACCTAATATAGTCACACATAAGGAAATCTACACTCCCAGAGCCACAAACACCACTCAATCTTTATGTTTCATGTCTGAAGGTCAAGATTCAATGATACCCATTAACATAAGGAAAAGTTATTTCTGTACTTTCATGTGTTTCAGTGAGAAAAATAAGTTCTATTAACATTCAATTTACATGTGACCTACAATTTATAGTATTGAAGCCAAAGGGGAACAATAATAATAAGAAAGACCGTAGTGTTGTTGGTGATGGTATCACTGATTCCACTCAAGAACTTGTGTTTCTTAAAATTTCCCTTTTCTTGAAAAATAATGATATTTTACTTATGATACTTTACAAATTATATCTTTTAGTATACTGCTACTGATACTCAACTTATATAACCATTACTACACTGCACTAACTATTACTAAACAGGGATAACTAGAACTACACTTCCACTGAACTTATAGTTTACTCCTCTATTACTCATTTAGGCTTAAAATTTAGTATAACTTTCTCAATTTATAATTCCTTTTTTTCCATTATATATTGCTTTATCTCTTACTGAACCTCTTAGAGAAGGAAACAACCACAAAACCCTACCTCTCTTTCATAGCTTTACTAGAGGAACCACACCAGGCCCCCAACTTGTTCCTTAACTCTCGGTCCTCTTAGTAGAACTAGTAGTGCTACTTATGCTAGATATTATTAGACCTATACTCAATTTTTTACTTTCGCTACTGGATCTCCCACTACTCCTTGATACACTGAAGGATCAACTAAAAGCATTATCGTTTCATGTGTTAGTACAATCACTTGGTACCTCAGAGAAGTATTGTCAGGTAGGTGTGTTGGATGTTAACAGTTCAAGCCCCACTTTGAGCCTTTGATGGGTTTCTAAGAATTACCTAGAAAGGGTTGTTCACTATTGGTACAAAAATTACCAATAAGAGAATCCAACGCTTTCAAGTTATTGGGCATACTAACACAATCTTTGCTCCAAAATTGGAAAGCTTCACACTACGATTATACTTAACATAAGTTTAGGATTCAACCGTTCGATACTAACTTCAAATGAAAAGTGGGGTACTAAGAACTCCTCTCATAACTATAGAAATTATAAGATAAAATTTAAAGAAACAAGTCTTCAAACTGTTCAATGATAGTTTCAATACTGAAATTGCAAAAGTTGTATCGTAATGAGTATTAGACTCTAACTTACATAGTGGAGGACAAAACGTTTGGCCAAAAATATCAAAATTCTCTGTAATTTATAGGCTTTTCATTTAACATGTTACATTTGTGGTAGTATTTTAATAAATTGTAGTTCTACATGGCAGGGCATTAAACTATACCTAGTGCCATAATGCTACATCTTCAAAGTAAATGAAAGCTAATTAGCCACAGAACTCAAGAAATTTTGATTCTATATTTTTCATACAGATTACCAAAATTTCCAAATTGAACTATGTATATGATCCAATTCCTATCTTGAAACAAGAGACCTGAGTGATGACTCAATGAGAATACACGCTAAAATTGGGATCCAATCTTTTGTTTTTTAAGTTGCTTTGAGAAATAAGCCCGAAGGTTTTGGGCTGCACCACATAAAACATATTTCCTTTAGGAGGTAGGTCTGTGGTGTGTCCTTGTCCTAACATATAAATGATGCAATTCAGACCAGACCATGGGAAATGACAGAGAAATTAATCTATATAATAGATAAATACACTTGTTATATACAAATATATGATCTGATTAGCTGAGATTGGGCATATTCTCTTGTTCCTTTGGGGTTTTCTGTGCAACTCATCATCACTATAATATGTCATAGCCTGTTCTTCACTTCTATTTGACATTTTCTGTATTTATCTCGCTATTTTGGAGGCTACGATTTCACCAACTTGCATCATGCCCGTCCTTTTGTTTGGCACATGATTCCTTTGGTGAGTTTAACATTGAGCAATGAAACTTGTGAATCACGTGCCATGAACATTTATCCATGACTCTCTATTAGTACAAGAAGGTAGGGGCCTATGTTTTAGGTATTCAGTTTTATCGGTAGGATGTACTATTTTCTTTCCTATTTGATAAAGGAAAGAGCAAATTATTTTCTGAGTTTTTTGCATGCTGCAAGTTTCTTTTAGTTTGTTCTTCATATCTTTCAGTTAACGTATTTGCTCAAATATAGCAGTAACATCAGTTTGAGAATTATTCAAGTTTCTAGCTTTCTTAGGTTTCTTTTACTCTGTTGATATGATCACTATGTACTGAAATTTTAACAGTATTAAAAAATGAAATGCTGAGAATGATTTGCATATTTTGGGTTGAATTTCTTGCAGCAGCTTATACCATATTCTTTCTAGTATTTTTTATTGTATGGATAGCATATCCAAAATACCATAGTGATTCCTTATCATAACTGAACCCAGAAATTCAGTTCTTCATTGGCTGTAATTATCAGTCATGATGGAGATCATATTAACCTGTAAATCCAACTAGTTCCTATCTCTCACCAGATGGCTAGTCGCCCTTACTGCTCACCTATGATAAATCGGTTGGCCATGATATCCCCTTTGTAGGTGAGGAGTGACTCTCGAAAGAGGATGCAAGTGTTGAACTATGTGAAGTAACTCTTCTTGATGTGGCCCGACTCAGATGCAGTAGCATGGATTTCTATTTCACATCAGTAGGCAGGTGGACTTAATGCATTTGTATGTTAACAAAAGAATTATCATTTCATGCATTAGTGCAATCACTTGGTACCTCAGAGAAGGATTTTCGGGTATGTTTGTTGTATGTTAACAGTTCAAGCTCCACTTTGATCCTTTGATGGGTTTCTAAGCATTACCTGGAAAGGGCTGTTCACTATTGGTACAAAAATTACTGATAAAAGCATCCAATGCTTTCAAGTTATTGGGTATACTAAAACAATATTTGCTCCAAAATTGGAAAGCTTCACATTACGATTATACTTAATAGAAGTTTAGGGTTCAACTGTTCGCTACTAACTTCAAATGAAAAGTGGGGTACTAAGAACTCCTCTCATAATTGTAGAACTTATAAGCTAAAATTTAAAGAAACAAGTCGTCAAACTGTTCAGTGATAGTTTCAATACTGAAATTGCAAAATCTATATCATAATGAGTACTAGACTCTAACTTACATAGTGAAGGACAAAACGTTTGGCCAAAAATATCAAAATTCTCTTTAATTTATAGCCTTTTCATTTAACATGTTACATTTTTGGTAGTATTTTAATAAATTGTAGTTCTACATGGCAAGGCATTAAACTATACCTAGTGCCATAATGTTATATCTTTTAAAAGTCAATGAAATCTAATTAGCCAACAGAACTCAAGAAAATCTTATTCTGTATTTTTGAAACAATTTACCAAATTTTCCAAATTGAACTATGTATATGATCCAATTCCTATCTTATAACGAGAGACCTGAGTGATGACTCGATGAGAATGCATGCTCAAATTGGGATCCACTCTTTTGTTGTTTAAGTTGCTTTGAGAAATAAGCCCAAAGGTTTTGGGCTGCACCACATAAAATAGATTTCCTTTAGGAGGTAGGTCTGCGGTGTGTCCTTGGCCTAACATATAAACGATGCAAGTTAGACCAGACCATGGGAAACGACAGAGAAATTAATATATATAATAGATAAATACACTCATTATATACAAATATATGATCTAATTAGCTGAGATTGGGCATATTATCTTGTTCCTTTGGGGATTTTTGTGCAACTCATCATCACTATAATACGTCATAGCCTGTTCTTCACTTGTATTTGACATTTTCTGTATTTCTTTGGATATTTTGGATAATATGAGTGGCTACAATTTCACCCATCCTTTTGTTTGGCAAGTGATTCCTTTGGTGAGTTGAACATTCAACAATGAAACTTGTGAATCACGTGCCATGAACATTTATCCATGACTCTCTATTAGTACAAGAAGGTAGGGGCCTCTGTTTTAGGTATTCAATTTTATCAGCAGTATGTATTGTTTTCTTTCCTAATTGATAAAGGAAAGAGAAAATGATTTTCTAAGTTTTCTACATGCTGCAAGTTTCTTTTAGTTTGTTGTTCATATCTTTCAGTTAACCTATTTGTTCAAATATAGCAGTAACATCAATTTGATAATTATTCAAGTTTCTAGCTTTCATAGGTTTCTTTTACTCTATTGATCTGATCACTATGTACTGAAATTTTAACAGTATTGACCAATGAAATGCTAAGAATGATTTGCAAATTTTGGGTTGAATTTCTTGTGGCATCTTATACCATTTTTTTTCTAGTATTTGTTATTGCGTGGATAGCATATCCAGAATACCATAGTGATTCCTTATCATAGATGAACCCAGAAATTCAGTTCTTGTTTCACTGTAATTATCAGTCATGATGGAGATCAGATTAACCTGCAAATCCAACTAGTTCCTATCTCTCACCAGATGGTTAGTCGCCCTTACTGCTCACCTATGATAAATCGGTTGGCCATGATGTCCCCTTTGTAGGTGAGGAGTGACTCTCGAAAGAGGATGCAAGTGTTGAACTATGTGAAGTAACTCTTCTTGATGTGGCCCACCTCAGATGCAATATCATGTATTTCTATTTAACATCGGTAGGCAGGTGGACTTAATGCATTTGTATGTTGACAAAAGCGTTATAATTTCATGTGTTAGTGCAATCACTTGGTACCTCAAAGAAGGATTGTCGGGTATGTGTGTTGGATGTTAATGGTTCAAGCTTCACTTTGAGCCTTTGATGGGTTTCTAAGCATTACCTAGAAAGGGATGTTCACTATTGTTACAAAAATTACCGATAAAAGCATCCAATGCTTTCAAGTTATTGGGTATACTAAAACAAACTTTGCTCCAAAATTGGAAAGCTTAACATTACGATTATACTTAATAGAAGTTTAGGATTCAATTGTTCGCTACTAACTTCAAATGAAAAGTGGGGTACTAAGAACTCCTCTCATAACTGTAGAACTTATAAGCTAAAATTTAAAGGAACAAGTCTTCAAACTGTTCAGTGATAGTTTCAATATTGAAATTGAAAAAGTTGTATCGTAATGAGTATTAGAATCTAACATACATAGTGGAGGACAAAACGTTTGGCCAAAAATATCAAAATTCTCTTTAATTTATAGCCTTTTAATTTAACATATTACATTTTTGGTAGTATTTTAATAAATTGTAGTTCTACATGGCAGGGCATTAAACTATACCTAGTGCCATAATGCTATATCTTTTAAAAGTCAATGAAAGCTAATTAGCCAACATAACTCAAGAAATTTTTATTCTGTATTTTTCATACAATTTACCAAAATTTCCAAATTGAACTATGTATATGATCCAATTCCTATCTTGAAACAAGAGACTTGAGTGATGAATCGATGAGAATACACGCTAAAATTGGGATCCACTCTTTTGTTTTTCAAGTTGCTTTGAGAAATAAGCCCAAAGGTTTTGGGATGCACCACATAAAACAAATTTCCTTTAGGAGGTAGGTCTGTGGTGTGTCCTTGGCCTAACATATAAACGATGCAAGTCAGACCAGACCATGGGAAATGACAGAGAAATTAATTTATATATTAGATAAATACACTCGTTATATACAAATATATGATCTAATTAACTGATATTGGGCATATTCTCTTGTTCCTTTGGGGATTTATTTGCAACTCATCATCACTATAATACGTCATAGCCTGGTCTTCACTTGTATTTGACATTTTATGTATTTCTCTGGCTATTTTGGATAATATGAGTGGCTACGATTTCACCAACTTGCATCATGCTTGTCCTTTTGTTTGGCACATGATTCCTTTGGTGAGTTGAACATTGAGCAATGAAATTTGTGAATTACGTGCCATGAACATTTATCCATGACTCTCTATTAGTACAAGAATGTAGGGCCCTATGTTTTAGGTATTAAGTTTTATCAGCAGTATGTACTGTCTTCTTTCCTAGTTGATAAAGGAAAGAGAAAATGGTTTTCTAAGTTTTCTGCATGCTGCAAGTTTCTTTTAGTTTGTTGCTCATATCTTTTAGTTAACCTATTTGTTCAAATATAGAAGTAAGATCAATTTGAGAATCATTCAAGTTTCTAGATTTCTTAGGTTTTTTTACTATGTTGATCTGATCACTATGTACGGAAATTTTAACAGTATTAACCAATGAAATGCTGAGAATGATTTGCAAATTTTGGGTTGAATTTCTTGTGGTAGCTTATACCATATTCTTTCTAGTATTTGTTATTGCATGGATAACATATCTAGAATACCATAGTGATTCCTTATCAAAGCTGAACCCAGAAATTTAGTTCTTCTTTGGCTGTAATTATCAGTTATCATGGAGATCAGATTAACTTGCAAACCCAACTAGTTCCTATCTCTCACCAGATGGCTAGTCTCCCTTACTACTCACCTATGATAAATCGGTTGGCCATGATGTCCCCTTTGTAGGTGAGGAGTGACTCTTGAAAGAGGATGCAAGTATTGAACTATCTGAAGTAACTCTTCTTAATGTGGCCCACCTCAGATGCAGTAGCATGGATTTCTATTTCACATCGGTAGGAAGGTGGACTTAATGAATTTGTATTTTGACAAAAGCATTATCATTTTATGCGTTAGTGCAATCACTTGGTGCCTTAGAGAAGGATTGTCGGGTATGTGTGTTGGATGTTAATGGTTCAAGCTCCACTTTGAGCCTTCGATGGGTTTCTAAGCATTACCTGGAAAGGGATCTTCACTATTGGTACAAAAATTATCGATAAAAGCATCCAATGCTTTCAAGTTATTGGGTATACTAGAACAATCTTTGCTCCAAAACTCGAAAGCTTCACATTATGATTATACTTAATAGAAGTTTAGGATTCAACTGTTCGCTACTAACTTCAAATGAAAAGTAAGGTACTCAGAACTCCTCTCATAACTATAGAACTTATAAGGTAAACTTTAAAGAAACAAGTCTTCAAACTGGTCAGTGATAGTTTCAATACTGAAATTGCAAAAGTTGTATCGTAATGAGTATTAGACTCTAACTTACATAGTGGAGGACAAAAGGTTTGGCCAAAAATATCAAAATTCTCTTTAATATATAGCCTTTTCATTTAACATGTTACATTTTTGGTAGTATTTTAATAAATTGTAGTTCTACATGGCAGGGCATTAAACTATACGTAGTGCCATAATGCTATATCTTTTAAAAGTCAATGAAAGCTAATTAGCCAACAGAACTCAAGAAATTTTTATTCTGTATTTTTCATACAATTTACCAAAATTTCCAAATTGAACTATGTATATGATCCAATTCCTATCTTGAAAAAAGAGACTTGAGTGATGACTCGATGAGAATACGCGCTAAAATTGGGATCCACTCTTTTGTTTTTTAAGTTGCTTTGAGAAATAAGGCCGGAGGTTTTGGGCTGCACCACATAAAACATATTTCCTTTAGGAGGTAGGTTTGCGGTGTGTCCATAGCCTAACATATAAACGATGCAAGTCAGACCAAACCATGGGAAATGATGGAGAAATTAATCTATATAATAGATAAATACACTCGTTATATACAAATATATGATCTGATTAGCTGAGATTAGGCATATTCTCTTGTTCCTTTGGGGATTTCTGTGCAACTCATCATCACTATAATACGTGATAGCCTGTTCTTCACTTGTATTTGACATTTTCTATATTTCTCTGGCTATTTTGGATAATATGAGTGGCTACAATTTAACCAACTTGCATCATGCCCGTCCTTTAGTTTGGCACGTGATTCCTTTGGTGAGTTGAACATTGAGCAATGAAACTTGTGAATCACGTGCCATGAACATTTATCCATGACTCTCTATCAGTACAATAAGGTAGGGGCCTCTGTTTTAGGTATTCAGTTTTATAAGCAATCTGTATTGTTTCCTTTCCTAGTTGATAAAGGAAAGAGAAAATGGTTTTCTGAGTTTTCTGCATGCTGCAAGTTTCTTTTATTTTGTTGTTCATATCTTTCAGTTAACCTATTTGTTCAATTCTATCAGTAACATCAGTTTCAGAATTATTCAATTTTCTAGCTTTCTTTGGTTTCTTTTACTCTGTTGATCTGATCACAATGTACTGAAATTTTAACAGTATTAACCAATGAAATGCTGAGAATGATTTGCATATTTTGGGTTGAATTTATTGTGGAAGCTTATATCATATTATTTCTAGTATTTGTTATTGCGTGGATAGCATATCCAAAATACCATAGTGATTCCTTATCATAGCTGAACCCAGAAATTCAGTTCTTCTTTGGCTGTAATTTTCAGTCATGATGGAGATCAAATTAACCTGCAAATCCAACTAGTTCCTATCTCTCACCAAATGGCTAGTTTCTCTTACTGCCCACCTATGATAAATCGGTTGGCCATGATGTCCCCTTTCTAGGTGAGGAGTGACTCTCGAACGAGGATGCAAGTGTTGAACTATGTGAAGTAACTCTTCTTGATGTGGCCAACCTTAGATGTAGTAGAATGGATTTCTATTTCACATTGGTAGGCAGGTGGACTTAATGCATTTGTATGTTTAAAAAAGCATTATCGTTTCATGCGTTAGTGCAATCACTTGGTACCTCAGAGAAGGATTTCCGGGTATGTGTGTTGGATGTTAACAGTTCAAGCTCCACTTTCAGCCTTTGATGGGTTTCTCAGCATTACCTCGAAAGTGTTGTTCACTATTGGTACAAAAATTACCGATAAAAACATCCAATGATTTCAAGCTATTGGGTATACTAAAACAATCTTTGCTCCAAAATTGGAAAGCTTCTCATTACAATTATACTTAATAGAAGTTTAGCATTCAATTGTTCGCTACTAACTTCAAATGAAAATTGGGGTACTAAGAACTCCTCTCATAACTGTAGAGCTTATAAGCTAAAATTTAAAGAAACAAGTCTTCAAACTGTTCAGTGATAGTTTCAATACTGAAATTGCAAAAGTTGTATTGTAATGAGTATTATACTCTAACTTACATAGTGGAGGACAAAACGTTTGGCCAAAAATATCAAAATTATCTGTAATTTATAGCCTTTTCATTTAACATGTTACATTTTTGGTAGTATTTTAATAAATTATAGTTCTATATGGGAGGGCATTAAACTATACCTAGTTCCATAATGCTATATCTTTTAAAATTCAATGAAAGCTAATTAGCCAACAAAACTCAAGAAAGTTCAATTCTGTATTTTACATACAATTTACCAAAATTTCCAAATTGAACTATGTATTTGATCCAATTCCTATCTTGAAACAAGAGACCTGAGTTATGACTTGATGAGAATACACGCTAAAATTGGGATCCACTCTTTTGTTGTTTAAGTTTCTTTGAGAAATAAGCCCAGAAGTTTTGGGCTGCACCACATAAAACAGATTTCGTTTAGGAGGTAGGTCTGCGGTGTGTCCTTGGCCTAACATATAAACGATGCAAGTCAGACGAGACCATGGGAAATGATGGAGAAATTAATCTATATAATAGATAAATACACTCGTTATATACAAATATGTGATCTGATTATTTGAGATTGGGCATATTCTCTTGTTCCTTTGGGGATTTCTATGCAACTCATCATCACTATAATACGTCATAGCCTATTCTTCACTTGTATTTGACATTTTATGTATTTCTCTGGTTATTTTGGATAATATGATTGGCTACGATTTCACCAACTTTCATCATGTCCGTCCTTTTGTTTGGCATGTGATTCCTTTGCTGAGTTAAACATTGAGAAATGAACTTTTGAATCACGTGCCATGAACATTTATCTATGAATCTCTATTAGTACAAGAAGGTAGGGGCCTCTGTTTTAGGTATTCAGTTTTATCAACAGTCTGTATTGTTTTCTTTTTTAGTTGTTAAAGGAAAGAGAAAATGGTTTTCTGAGTTTTCTGCATGCTGCAAGTTTCTTTTAGTTTGTTGTTCATATCTTTTAGTTAACCTATTTTTTCAAATCTAGAAGTAACGTCAGTTTGAGAATTATTCAAGTTTCTAGCTTTCTTAGGTTTCTTTTACTCTGTTGATCTGATCACTATGTACTGAAATTTTAATAGTATTAACCAATGAAATGCTAAGAATGATTTGCATATTTTGAGTTGAATTTCTTGTGGCATCTTATACCATATTCTTTCTAGTATTTGTTACTTTGTGGATAGCATATCCAGAATACCATAGTGATTCCTTATCATAGATGAACCCATAAATTAAGTTCTTCTTTGGCTGTAATTATCAGTCATGATGAAGATCAGATTAACCTGCAAATCCAACTAGTTCCTATCTCTCACCAGATGGCTAGTCATTGTTATTGCTCACCTATGATAAATCGGTTGGCCATGATGTCCCCTTTGTAGGTGAGGAGTGACTCTCGAAAGAGGATGCAAGTGTTGAACTATGTGAAGTAACTCTTCTTGATGTGGCCCACCTCAGATGCAGTAGCATGGATTTCTATTTCACATAGGTATGTAGGTGGACTTAATGCATTTGTATGTTGACAAAAGCATTATCGTTTCATGCGTTATTGCAATCACTTGGTACCTCAAAGAAGGATTGTCGGGTATGTGCATTGGATGTTAACGCCTCAAGCTCTATCGTTTCATGTGTTAGTGCAATCACTTGGTACCTTAGAGAAGGATTGTCGGGTATGTGCATTGGATTTTAACGCCTCAAGCTCCACTTTGAGCCTTTTATGGGTTTCTAAGCATTACCTAGAAAGGGTTGTTCACTATTGGTACAAAAATTATCGATAAAAGCATCCAATGCTTTCAAGTTATTGGGTATACTAAAACAATCTTTGCTCCAAAATTGGAAAGCTTCACATTACGATTATACTTAATAGAAGTTTAGGATTCAACTGTTCGCTACTAACTTCAAATGAAAAGTGGGGTACTAAGAAATCCTCTCATAAATGTAGAACTTATAAGCTAAACTTTAAAGAAACAAGTCTTAAAACTATTCAGTGATAGTTTCAATACTGAAATTGCAAAAGTTGTATCGTAAATTGTATTAGACTCTAACTTACATAGTGGAGGACAAAATGTTTGGCCAAAAAAATTAAAATTCTCTGTAATTTATAGCCTTTTCATTTAACATGTTACATTTTTTGTAGTATTTTAATAAATTGTAGTTCTACATGGCAAGGCATTAAACTATACTTAGTGCCATAATTCTATATCTTTTAAAAGTCAATGAAAGCTAACTAGCCAACAGAACTCGAGACATTTTGATTCTGTATTTTTCATACAATTTACCAAAATTTCCATATTGAACTATGTATATGATCCAATTCCTACCTGAGTGATGACTCGATGATAATACACACTAAAATTGGGATCCACTCTTTTTTTTTAAGTTGCTTTGAGAAATAAGCCCAGAGGTTTTGGGTTGCACCACATAAAACAGATTTCCTTTAGTAGGTAGGTCTGCGGTGTGTCCATGGCCTAACATATAAACGATGCAAGTCAGACCATACCATGGGAAATGATAGAGAAATTGATCTATATAATAGATAAATACACTCGTTATATACAAATATATGATCTGATTAGCTGAGATTGGGCATATTCTCTTGTTCCTTTGGGGTTTTCTGGGCAACTCATCATCACTATAATACATCATAGCCTGTTCTTCACTTCTATTTGACATTTTCTATATTTCTCTGGATATTTTGGATAATATGAGTGGCTATGATTTCACCAACTTGCATCATGCCCATCCTTTTGTTTGGCATGTGTTTCCTTTGGTGAGTTGAACATTGAGAAATGAAACTTGTGAATTATGTGCCATGAACATTTATCCATGACTCTCTATTAGTTGATATTGGATTGTAAAAATGGTTGGTAAGGTGTTCAATAGAGCTCCAAAATGTTTCTAGTTACTATTATTTTGAGGCGAGGTATCTCCTACAAAATTTTCTCGTGTTGATTTGAGGCTGCACTAAATTTAGTTAGTTTCTCTAGGTGGTCTCTAACTTGAAGGATTGTTTTAAATGCAAGTAAGAGGTGTGAAGCCTTTATCACTTTCTTAAATGGCATATTATTTTTTTATAAACATGGATAAATGACACATTTCAAAAGGAAGATTCCACTTGTTTTAACTGAGCTAAGATTGGGAGGAAAAATAGGTAAGTTGTTATACATCCTGAACCTAGCAGTCATCCAATTAATATAACATTTTACATTGAATTGAGCTGTCCAAAAAGGCCATATATTGCAATTTTTTTAGTTTCTTCCCATCCTACTAAAATGATAGTGCTATCTCCTAACTTCTTTTTTCTCATTTTTAGGTATTCCATTTTTTTCGTTCCAAATGTTATAAGAATTTCAAAATGAAACGTAACCCTCAAAAGGTGAAGTGGACTAAAGCATACAGAAAGCTACATGGAAAAGAACTTACTAAGGTATCTTTTTTGTTATCATGACACATGTTGACATGTTTACCCATGTTTGCTCATCTTGTGCCACAATTTTCATCCAAACTTGCAATACAGATGATTACTTATTTGGGTCTATCTCTTTGCACTTAGATAGTTTCCAAAACAAACTTTGAGATTAGTCAATTTTTGCAACAATAGTATTTTTTTAACAATTTTGAAGAATGCAAGGAAAACCATTTCACTTTTTGTGCCATACCAAATGCTTAAGGCCATGTTTGGATGTGGATGGATTTAATTTGATGACATTATTAGACATGCAAAATTTTCAGTTAATACTGTTGCTTTGAAACAAACAGGACACGACGCTCGAGTTTGAGAGAAGAATAAAAGGGCCTGAGAGATATGATAGAAATGTTCAAAATACTTTGAAGGCCATCAAGAATATTGAGGAAGTTCGTGTTAGCAGAGAGGCTAAATTAGGGAGAACAGGTTTGTCTCATTTTCTTCAACTTTCCTTGTAAAAGAGTCTAGGGATAATAACTGAAAAATAGCCAATTGGTTATCTTCTAGATAACCATATTTTATGTAAACTTCATATTTTAAGTTAACTTCTATTCTCCCATTAAATGAAGGAATCAATCTCATGATGACATTACAAGGATAGTGCATGTCTTATCGTCGGTGAAGTTGGATCTAAAGAGAATTGAGGCCAAATGCCTAGAAAAAGCCAAAGGATTATGGAAGAACATGTTTTTAAGTCCTCAATTTCACTCTAAAACATGGCCATCGATACATTGCGGACATTTTTTCCCATATGTGGTTGCAGAAATTTCTTCCCATATGTGATTGTGAATTCGCAACTTTGAAGCAAAGATGGTGGAGGACAATGCAAGGATTGTCCCATGTGAGGTCATTTAAAGGCATGTCAAATATATTTTAGTAGTGGACAACAATGGATACAATGCAATCAAGTGATATAGCGTTCTTAATTGTATTCATTAAAGACCAAATATGTGTATATACTACACAATGATCGTTATAATATTATTTTTCTATTGTTGTGACAATGCATACAAGTTCTTTTCTATCAACAACAATTCTCTCTAATCTCAAGCTTCACAACCGAAAATTGAGATCATCACAACCCAAAATTGAAATCATTTGGTGAATCAATTGACAATCAATTTTTTCACTAAGAGTTTATGTTGCCATAAGGATTTATTATGTAACATTTGTAATAGTGCATTGTTTTAGGGTTTTCTATTTGCCATGATTATTTATTTTAAACTTGACTTTGTTGAAACTCTCACATATTTTCCAATGGTTTTCACTATATTGGGTGGTTGTAAAATGTGTCCTAAGATTGTAATCAAAAGGAATTTGGTGAATATAGGAATTGCATTGCCCCTTCAAGAGGGGATGTTTGATTGGTGCGTTATTTGAGTGCTAATTGGTTATCATTGAAAAGATTTGTTTTTGTAGAATGTGCAGTGAATTAACATACAAAAATATTTATTATCAAGTTACTATAAATACAGAATGACTTACCTTGTAATAGTCCTTCAAGTCTTTCAAATGCATTTATTTAGTGCAAAAATGACTTGAAGGACTAGTACAAGGTAAGCCATTATGGATTTATAGTAACTTGATAATCATTACTTTGTATGCTTGAATAATGAAAAATTTGTTTGAAAATCATCATTATAAAGCAATAATAACTTCTTAAAGGGTGCTAACTCAATGGTAGAGCACCTGCCTAATTATAGGCAGGAGGTTGGTGGTTTGATTCCTTCGTACCCTATCATAAATTTGTGACTACAAAAAAGACTAAATTCACATATATATGACTATTAGTAGCTAATTTCCGGTATCTAGTTGTATTCATCTTAGTCATTAATATGCTATCATCTAGTAGTTTATTTAGTCATATATTTGGTCCTTAATTGCTGCAATCAATGACTAAATCCATGATTAAATCATTGACTATCAATGACTAAATCAATGCCTATCAATGACTAATAAGTCATGCTATTAATGACTAACTGAAATACGACTAGCTATAAGATAGTGAAAATTAGCTACTATTAGTCATCGACTCAAAAATAGTCATTTTCCCAAAACTGTGATCAAAATTGCAAAATATATGATGCCCTAGTTTTCTTCAGTTTTTTCTGCAGAATGCCTGATATTGTTTATGCGGTATCTCTGAAATTAATGCTCCTATGTGTCTTAAATTTAGCACCAAGGCAACCTCATCTGTCCTAGTTATAAAAATAGAGGTTTAAGCAGAATTGGTTTCACCAATTGGTACTTAATTGCGTTTTCCCAAGGTGACTTATTTCAAAACTGATCAGAAGAGTGACTTGTACGAACTACCACATGTCAATGTTTCACCATCGGGGTTTGAAAGTTTTACCACATAAATTAAATCCTGTGAAATTTCTGTAACATCTTGCGAAATTTCATTTGGACCTTCTTATCCAAAGATATAACAATTCTCCCTAGGTCTCCTGTTTAAGGTTGAATCTTGGGAGAGGCTGGAACCCTAACTTGGAGGAATCATATCTCCCAGAATATAACGAATCTGAGGCTAAAACTTTTACACAGTGTACATCAGGAATTTATCTTCGTCTTGTGAAAGTGTTGGCTCCTGAGCCTTCTCCAATCTCGAGATATAGCGAATCAACCAAAACTACAAGTTTTAGTATTTTAGGGTTTTCAAGCATGAAGCCCTAATCTTCAATAGTTGTAGCTGTAGCACTATTTCGGCTGCACAATGACTTCTTTCAGGGTGGCTCTGATACCATGTTAATTTTTTAATGGTTATATCAGATCTTAAAACATTTAGCATCATAACAACATAACCGTAAGCCAAAATATCAATAAAAGATAGACAAGCACAACCACACAAAAAGAACACAAATATTTATCCTGGGAAACCCTCATGGGGAAGAAAACCCAGCAAAAAATTCCTCTGTATAAGATGTATAAAAGATAAAAGACAAGACGCAAAAACAGGCGTGCCTCCCTCTAGCAGATCTCTCTCTCTCTCTCTCCATGCGCTATGCACAAGTGAGTATCTGTGTCTCAAATGAGGAGCGCCTCTCTCCTATTTATATTCTTTCGTTCACTTGACATTTAACCTAGTTATGTAGGATCGAGTAAACTTAACTCAGTTATGTAGGCTCGAGTAGACATAACTGGGCTAACTTAATATAATAATATATTCCAGAGGGTACTAATGACCCGACTTACAACGGAGGGGACTTCCTCATGATTCTTAGTAATTCCCCCGATAGGAACATCGGGGTACAAAGAAATACAAATGATTCTTCTGATAGGAACATCGGGACCAATAAAATACATGTAGAATATTCTTCGAAGTTACAATAATTCAACACTCCTAACCTGCGATTTTTCTCCTTCTCTGTTCTCCAACTCTCATGGAAAAAAGGAATGAGTCTCTAGTGCTGTCCCTTTCCTTTTTGGAGTTAATGGGGAAGTTGAATGATCATTTGAACCAAGGGCTCACAATGATTTAGATGGATGGATGAGATTAAATGCACATTTAGTTCTCACCAAAATTAATTTCACTCACCTCACTTAAATTGATCAAAAAGTCACTTTAATCTCTAAAGTGAAAGATAAAACTTATCTCAAGTCATTAATTGCAAGGGTCATGTTATTTTCCCCTTTTAAGTGACTTAGGAAAAAATCACTAGGGGAACAATTTCCTAGGTACAAAAATCAACACTCCCTCTTACCGAGGAATGTGTTCTGCACCACACCCAACTTGTCTCTGAAATGAATGAACTTGCCTCTTCCAAGAGACTTCGTTAGGATATCTACAACTTACTCATCAATGGAAATGTAATGCAACTCTACAGCTCCTCTCTGGACATAATCACAAATGAAATGATACATGATATCAATATGCTTTGACATGTCGTGAAACACAGGATTCTCAAAGAGTTGGATGCAGCTCTGATTGTCACAATAAATCACCGTAGGACTCAACTCATAATCAAATAATTCCACCAACAACTTGCGAAGCCATAGTGCCTCACAACTGGCTTGACTGGTTTCCATGTAGTCAGCCTCTGCATAACTCAAAGCAACATACTTTTGCTTCCAACTGAACCATGACACTGCTACCGAGCCCAAACTTAAACAACAACCAGAAATGCTCTCTGGTCTGCCACACTTCCTGCCCAATCTGAATCCATGAAGCCAATCAAACCAACCCCATCTGATCTTCTATAATCTAGACCATAACCCACTGTACCTGCAAGGTATCTCAACACATGTTTTGCAGTAACCCAGTGAACTCTCCTAGGGTCCACCATGAACTGAATGAGAGTGTTCACTGCAAAACACAAATACGACCTAGAGTTGACCAAATACATCAATGAACCTATGAGCTGATGAAATACATTAAGATCCACCAACACTCCCTCAAAAGCATGAAGCTTCTTCCAATTGGTGACCATAGGTGTAGACATCATCCTGCAATCCTCTATCTGAAATCTCCTCAGAATATCTACTACATACTTTCCCTGCCCCAGGAAAATATGACCAAACTCCTTCCAAACCTCCAATCCCAAAAAATAATGCATCAACCCAATGTTAGTCATCTCATACTCTAAAGAAATATCTCTTTTGCAAACCGCAATAGGTCTCTCCTCACCTATGATAAACAAATCATCCACATATAACAGAAGAATTAGCAATTCATCTCCAACCATGATGAAGTAGAGATTCATATCATCCTCACTCTTCTAAGAAGAGTTTGTCCTAGAATACCAAGCTCGAGGATATTGATTCATCCCATACAAGGCTTTCTTCAACCTGCAAACATGAGACTCTCTCCCATGAATCTCAAAGCCCTGTGGATGCTCCACATAAACCTCCTCCTGTATGATTCCATTGAGAAATTCAGTCTTCACATCCATCTGATGGAAGTTCCAACCCATTTCCGCAACAATGGAAATCAATGATCTGATATCAGTATAACAAGCAACCGGTGCAAAGGTCTCATAATCAACTCCCTCTACCTTTGAAAACCCCCGCACCACAAAATGAGCTTCTTATTTCTCCACATTGTCATCTGCAACATGCTTTACCTTGTAAATCCAACGAGAATTCACCACTGACTTCCCCTTAGGTCTCGGAACAATCTCCCAAACATCAATCTTCATGATGGAATGGTACTCTTCCATCATGGAATCTCTCCAAACATGATGATGAGAGGCCTCCTCAAAAGTAGATGGCTCTGAATCACAAAGACTAACCACCAAGGCCATACCCAACCTATCTAGCATCACTATAGTCCTCACTAGTTCCTTGGGAGCTCCAAAATCCTTAGCTTCCTTCAAGGTCTCACGAAGCCATTTAGACTTCCTCTTCCCTGAAGGTTGCTCCCAAATTGGTATGTCATCATCTAAAGAACTCCTAGAAGTAGAAGGCTCAGAAACCTATGTACCAGGAGTTGGTGAATCAACCATTGATGAAATTTGTGATCCGGTAGCTATGTATGGAGAAACTGTGACCTAAGAACCAAAACCAATCCCTGAAGTACCTGCTGGCTTAACCACTAGACCTGAAGATCCTATACCTATAACATGTGGTCCAGTAACCCCGAAAACCTGTGAGCCTGTACTTTGTACTGAAGGTACCTGTGAAGTTTCATGAAGTGGGGGAACCTATTGTTCCTCCTACACTAACTCTCTATACTTCCTGAAGACCCACTCCTCCTCAAATCTCACTTCTCGCCTCACAACAACCTTCCTCAAGATAAACATAGAAGTCATTTTAAGTCTCATCATACCCCACAAATATGCCTCCCTCTGCAGTGGGCTCAAGCTTTATCCTCTTCTTAGAAGGGACATGTGAAAAAGTCAGGAAACCAAATATGCAAAATATGGCTCACCTCAAGCTTCTTGCTTGTGAACATCTCCTCATAAGTCTTGTTCCCCAAGGCATGATGGGGACTCATGTTCTGAAGGTATACAGCTGTACTACATGCCTCAGCCCAAAGAAAGAAAGGAAGTGATTGATCATGTAACATGGCTCTCGCTGCTCCAACAATAGATCAGTTCTTCCTTTTCGCCACTCCATTCTGCTCAGGAGTGTATGGTGTTTTCAATTCTCTCTGTATGCCCTCATGTCTGCAATACTCGTCGAACTCCTTGGAGGTATACTCACCCCTGTTATCTGATATGAGTGCCCGAATCCTCCTCCCATTTTTGTTCTCCACAAGAGCTTTGAACTCTTGGAACCTCTGCAAGGCCTCCTTGTTCTTGCTCCTCAGGAAGTAGATCCAAGTATTCCTGGAATGATCATCGATGAATGTCACATAATACTCAAAACCTCTCAAATAAACATTTGGAATAGGACCACACAAATCAAAATGTATCAAACCAAGCACTCCAGCTGACCTACTATCACTGCTCAGAAAAGCAGTCTTGTGTACTTTCCCAAAGCACACCCGCTGCATACATCATTGTGCTCAGTGTTGAATTCAGGAAACCATGTAACCATGTACCTCAACATCCTCAAGGTTGGATAATGCAGATGAGCCATCCTCCTATGTCGTAGCTCATTGTTGTTGTTATGTGTCAAAGCATGATGGGGCTGAAATATGAGTTTGACAGCTTCCCACATCTGACTCCAATGGTGTAAGAGGTAGATGGTCCTACAGTCTTAGGGAATACACGCACATGTGTTGGACACAATTCCACACTGAGAGGGGGGGGTGAATCAGTGTGTTAGCACATTTAACAATTTTCACTTCTTCAAAACTTTAACAGAGATCATCAATTGCAAACTAGCAAGTTCATCAGCATTAATCAATCACATCATAAGAGACACTTGATAAGATAAGCTTTGTAAACTTTATTATATCAAATTTAATAAGGGTTATAACAGAACATTGAATCTTCTCAATTACACTAGCTCCAACTAACTGAGAAGCACCAAATTCTATTCCAAGACCCTACTTCATTTTTCTTAGTTCCAACTAAAAAAAGATGTGCAAGTCACATCTTGCAATAACAAACTTACTACTTTCATCAAACAACCATCTGCTCAACAAACTTATCCACTACAACCAGCATCATGTCATTCTGCTCATTTTTGTTTGGTTATTTCTCATATCAATCTGATCTTATGTAGCTTGTCACTTGTCATCAACTCAATTAACACCTATGTTGTCCTCTATCATGTCTGATTTGATCTTTGCATATCAATTTTGAACTCGTCTTTTACTCATTCCTTCAAGTGTCTTCTCATGTCATCATCATGTCCACATTCATGTCATCAATGTGTTCACAGTCGATTCAATCCTGTTGATGTTGTTGATATCATGTCCTAGATCTTTTCCTTTGCTTATGTCATATAAGTTCGCTCATCTACTCATGTCAAGTGTCTGCTCATCAACATTGGTCTTGTTCTCTTTCCATAGCAATGCACAAGATAATAAGACAAAGATTGGACACCTATCAGCCTACATCAGTCCCGAATTTCCTCAAAGAATATACACTCGAAAATCAGAGTAAAATGAACTTCATACTACTGTTGCCTCATATCAATTATGTCCCAAAAATCAAAGTTGAGATTCACACCACCAAATTTGTCAACTTGTTGCAGCTGCCTCAGAGCACACTTGAAAATTTCAGAGCTATCACAAACAGTCTTACCACTGAAATTCCTCAAACTGTGAGCCAAAATTTGGAATAAGAAAGACTTAAATAACTTTTGACACCATCTCTACCATATTTTTGTGGTTTCCTCTGCTATATACGAAAATCAGAGTTGCTTTTTCAATTAATGATGAAAGAGGATGTTGCACAGTTATTTATACTAATTTTTTTATGATGTATTTTAGTGAGCTGACTTACCAAATGATAATCAAATTATTTTGTATGGTTTTATTAATTAGGGAGCCGACTTGTCAAATAAGTGTTATAATTAGTTTTATAACACCTTATGTCTGAGCCAAATTGCAACATAAGATAATTTCCCCTTTTTGTTTTTAGAGTCACCACAAGTTTGTTGATTCACGAATGTCGCATTGGAAGATCACCACCACATGCACCACTACATGTAGGGTTTTCATGGACCATGCAAGAGGGCCCCATCATGGTCTTTAATCACATCATTTTGCTGTCATCAAGTGGTAGCATGGACCATCAAGCTCCATGACATCATTTTGATCATACAATTGTCAAGATCCATCAGGCCATCAATTGTGTGGGTCCCAAGCCACAAGCAATCTCATGCAAGGAGATCATGTCTTCTTTACTTGTAGACTTAAACAATTATAGCTTGGTATTCTAATATTCTTATATTTACATACTTCAATGATGTAAGCAGGCTTCCATAAGCTAGGGTTCTTTCATATTCCATGTTCATCAAATATTGCATGGGATTCTATGTTCAAGGGTTTGCGCATCAAGCCATGTTAATATCCCAAAAGCATGTCATCATCAAGGGCATCATCAAACGAGCTTCAAGGACCACATATCATCTAGCTATGGCATTATGAAGCATAAAATTCAAGAACCCACACCCAAACCATATCCAAAGGTTCTATGACCCTATTAGGCCACAAATGACCACATAATGGGTCATTTGAACCACTTGGTGTTTCAATGCACATATCATGCCATCTCATCAATATTTATGACTCCTTTGTCATCAATGGATTCAATGCCCAAGCTACCATGTCCTATTTGTCACTTCTTTCCATGTCATCAATCTGTATCTTACCTTTGTCATGAATGACAATCTTGCTCAACAAACTCCCCCTTTGTCATTGATGGCAACACCTCTTCAAATTTCTCCCCTTTTGACATTAATGACAAAGGGTCAAGCACTTAGCCATTAAAAGATTCACAATGCCCAAAAACAAGATTTGGATCCTCTTGCATATCATATCTCCCCCTGTCATGTGAACTTTTTCAAGAGCTATGTCAAAATGCTTCCAATATACTGTCAACATCAATTGTCAATCAAGGCAAAATGTTGTTCAATCTTACTCATGCAATTGTTAATGGAAATGTCACTGTTGTTATTTGTCATTAACTATCACTAGTTATGTCAAGTCAGGTGAAAATGTTGTCCATAACATGTTGTCCAAACTGATCTCTGCTATCTATTCAAACTTGAAGTAAGCCAATTGTCATCACCCTGCCATCATAATTCTATCACAATTATGTCAAGTACATTTCTATTATGTCAATATGACCTTTGGTCGAGACAAGCTGTCATTAAAGGTTTGTGACCTCGAATCAAAATTTAGACTTCAGAGCTTCTACTAACTTCAGGATTGCCTTAATATCTCAATTGTCAAGTATACTTCAAGAATTGGCTTTATCAGAACTCTTCATAATTAATTTGACTATGATTATTGTTTGCACGAATTCAAATACATTTCATAACCAACCAAAATGATCCTTTGAGTTGTGGATGTTAATGCTTATGTTGTTTCCATAAATTCGTGTATGATGTTATGACCCTTATTTGTTGTACCTTGAACAACCATTTGATGTCATGTCAATTATCCTTTGGATACTTGAACCTTGATGTATATGTAGGCTATTTTGAATCTTCAAACATCACAAACTTCAGTGTTTGATGATCACTTTGTAGGTCTGCAGCTGCATCCATATGCTTAGGCTGTCACAAGAATGATCTTAGTTACCTTCATGCTTAAGATTGCTTTCAAATTTGCCTTGTTACTTCTATGTCATAGTGGCCCTCATGTTGCACCATACACTTCCAAACTCTTCACTTCCTTTCACATATAAGGAGCTTAAATAAGGTCTTTACAAATCGTAGATTGCATTATTCATGCCTACATATGAGATTAGTACACCTACATTCAACAAGATGTTGTAGGAAATCAGTGAACTAAATACTCAACCTTGTGTTATTGATGTCTTGTTTGAGAACCGGCTTATCAAATTTGCATATATCTGGGCTTTGATCTTTCTGGTTGTAAACAATGCTAGTAATGTGCTTAAAAAATGCTTGATAGACCTTCATATCTGCCTCACTTACTGGTGTCTTCAAGTTTGTACTAATATCTTGATCACGAGTCACTTGGATGAACTGTGATACATTGGATTCTTTGTGCAATGAACTAATGCAAAGTTCAATTGTGTCACTTTGTTCTGCAACCCTTGTTCTTTGTTTTCTCTTGTATGTTTTCCCTGTATAAGACATATAATCAGATACCAACAATAAGTGTTTCTTGAAGACATCCTTGTCAAGAGAGTCATCAAAATATTTTAAGGATTCCATAAAGAATGCATCAACAATCATCTAGTAAATTCATAAAAGGTGAGCATGCATCAAGAATAATTTTCCAAGCATCACCGTGTTGCTTCAATTTACTTGCTTGATTGCTTCAAACTCTCATGCTTTTCTTACTGCTCCCCCTATCAACTTGCCAATGTAGCCACAATCCTTGGACCCGTCTTTGGTGTAGCCATTAATTGCCTTTTGAGTTCATCCTCCAAACTACATGGACTCAAGCTGTGTTAAGGTATTTGAGATGCCTTAAGCTCGGCATGCCATATGGCATCCATCTTCTGTGTAATGATTAACTTCATTTGTATTCAGCAAAACATTCTTTTTCATCCATACCTTACAGTGTCCTTGACTGTGATCACTTGTCTTTTGGGCTTCGATCTTCCTGCATATTTTTTCTTCCAAGACTCATCGGCTTTCCTTGTTGATGTGTATGAAGGACTCGTCATAGGTTGTCTCATTGGACTTGCATAGTCTTGTGTTTTATGACCAAGCCCATTATAGTTGTAGCATCTCATGGTGTGGCAATTTGCAGCAATGTGACCAACACGGTTACATGTCCAACATCTGACTATCTTGTTGGGAGACCCAACCCTTCTTGCATGAGATATGCAATACAACGCCTTATGACCTAATTTAGTACAAGAAAAGAAACACCCATTGAAATCACTTGCATACCTAGATTCTTGAATCCCTCTTGGAGTTGTTTCCCTTCTAAGTATTCTTTGAGGAGTAGGACTAAATTCTTGATGCCTTCGTGGTCTTCTAAAATTTTTGTTGTCATGTGCAGGTACATGAGGAGTAGCTTGGCTTTCATTTTTGGAGAATGAGGGGCTTGCTTCATACTTGCTAGATGTCCATGTGTCTGCTACGGACTTTTCTTTTCCTGAGTTGTAGCCAAGGCCAGATTTATTAAAATGTGATATTTGGTAGTCCAAGATCTCGTCCAAAATGATTGAGTTGTTCCTAAACTTTACACATGCATTAGACTTTTCACTTGTCTTTCTGAGACCAACTACTTCCATCTCAAGCTTTTGGCATTGTTCCTCCTTCTCATCCAATTTGTCCTCCAAGACTTCCTCTATCCTTTTAGCTTCTTCTAGCTGAGTCTTCATATCAACATTGTTCCTTCTTATTTCTTCAAATTCTTCTTAACTGATAGGATTAATCTTTATTCTTTCGATTTCATCATCTTTGTCTTCTAGCTCAACTTGTAAGCTTGTTTTTTTGAGACTAAGTTTCTTGAGTAGATCCACAGACTTCTCATGGTACTTTTCAAAAGACCCCAAAATCTTCCTTTTAAGTCTCAAATTGTATATGGGATCAATGTCTCCTGGAAGGTGTTCTAGGATATCTTTCTTAACATCTTCAAAATCATTTTCAACATTATCACAATCACTGCTACTGTAATAAAAAATATTCTTACCTTGATTGGTGTACGATGCTTGCTCTTCCTGTTCTTCTTGTTTTTCATCTTTAGTAGACTTGACTTCTGCTTCAATCTTTGTGTATTGGTTTCTTCCTTGATACTCACTTTCCAGCTTGAACCATAGGTCTTTGGTTGACGTGTATTTACCCACTCTTTCTTGAACAAAGCTTGAGAGTCCATCCTTGAGAAATTTCAGGGCAATGATGTTTTTCTTCTTGGCATTCTTCTATGCAGCTGACTTTGTCTTCTTGTTGGACTAAACAGGTGGATTGACCACAATCTCCCATACACCAAATTTCTTCAAGTATGCTTTCATTTTGCTTCTCCAACCGAAATAATCTGATATGTAAAAAACTGGAACATCATTGTTGGAGAACTCTGCTTGTCCTTCCATTGTGTGTGTCCACGGATCTCCTTCAAGCTAGTTAGGCTTGTGGTGAAGGCCTACTCTAATACAAATTGTTGGACACAATACTAGACTGAGAGGGGAGGTGAATTAGTGTGTCAGCACATTTAACAATTTTCACTTCTTCAAAACTTAAACAATTGCAAACTAACAAGTTCATCAACATTAATCAATCACATCATAAGAGACACTTGATAAGATAAGCTTTGTAAACTTTATTATACCAAATTTGATAAGGGTTACAATGGAAGACTGCAATTTTCTCGATTACACTAGCTCCAACCGACTGAGAAGCACCAACTTCTATTCCAAGACCCTGCTTGGTTTTTCTTAGTTCCAACTAAGAAAAGATGTGCAAGGCCCAACTTGCAATAACAAACTTACTACTTTCATCAAACAACCATCTGCTCAACAAACTTATCCACTGCAACCAGTATCATGTCATTCTGCTAGTTTTTGTTTGGTTATTTCTCATATCAATTTGATCATTTGTAGCTCGTCACTTGTCATCAACTCAATCAACACCTATCTTGTCCTGTATCATGTCTGATCTGATCTATGCATATCAATTATGAACTCGTCTTTTACTCATGTCTTCAAGTGTCTACTCATGTCATCATCATGTCCACATCCATGTCATCAATGTATCCACAGTGATGTCAAGTCTGTTGTTGTTGGTATCATGTCCCAAATCTTGTCCTCTGCTATGTCATCTAAGTTCGTTCATCTTCTCATGTCAAGTGTCTTCCCATCAAAACCGGTCTTGTTCTTTGCGGACTCATTAATGCACAAGATAATAAGACGATAATTGGACACCTATCAGCCTACATCAGTACTGAATTTCCTCAAAGAATATACACTCGAAAATCAGAGAGTAAAAGGAACTTCATACTATTGTTGCCTCAGATCAATTCTATCCCAAAAATCAGAGCTAAGATTCACACTCCCAAATTTGTCAACTCATTGCAGCTGCCTCAAAGCACACCCGAAAATTTCAGAGATGTCACAAATAGTCTTACCACCAAAATTCCTCAGACTATGACCTGAAATTTAGAATAAGAAAGACTTAAAAAACTTTTGACACCATCTCTACCATCTTCTTGCAGTTGCCTGTGCTATATACGAAATCAGAGCTTCTTTTTCAATTAATGATAAATGAGGACGTTGCACAGTTATTTATACTAATTTTTTATGATGTATTTTAGTGAGCCGACTTACTAAATGATAATCAAATTAATTTTTATGGTTTTATTAGTTAGGGAGTCGACTTTCCAAATAAGTGTTATAATTAGTTTTATAACTCCTTATGTCTGAACCGGCTTGCAGCATAAGATAATTTCCCCTTTTTGTTTTTAGAGTCACCACAAGTTTGTTGATTCAAGAGTGCCACGTTGGAAGATCACCACCACATGCAGGGGTTTCATGGACTATGCAAGAGGGGTCCATCATAGTCTTTAATCACGTCATTTTATCGTCATCAAGTGGTAGCATGGACTATCAAGATCCATGACATCATTTCAATCATACAACAGTCAAGATCCATCATGCCATCAAGTGTATGGTTCCCAAGCCACAAGCAACCACATGCACGGAGATCATGTCTTATTTACTTGTAGACTTCAACAATTATAGCTTTGGATTCTAATATTCTTATATTTATAGACTTCAATGGTGTAAGTAGGCTTCCATAAGCTAGGGTTCTTTCATATGCCATGTTCATCAAATATTGCATGGGATTCTATGTTCAAGAGTTTTCATATCAAGCCACGTCAATATCCAAGAAGCATGTCATCATCAACATCAAGGGCTTCATCAAATGAGCTTCAAGGACCACATATCGTCTGGCTATGGAATTATGAACCATCAAATTCAAGAACCCACACCCAAACCATATCCAAAGGTTCCATGACCCTATTAGGCCACAAATGACCACAGAATGGGTTGTTTGAACCACTTGGTGTTTCAATACCCCTATCATGCCATGTCATCAATATTTATGACTCATTTATCATTAATGGTTTCAATGCCCAAGCTACCATGTCCTATTTGTCACTCCTTGCCATGTCATCAATCTTTATCTTTCCTATGTCATTAATGGTTTGTCATCAATGACAATCTTGCTCAACAACATGTCCATCCAGGAAAGACACCCCAAGTCCCATTTCCTCAATCATGGAAACTGATATCAAATTCTTTTTCATCCGAGGTACAAACAACACGTCGCTCAAAATCATGGGACTCGTGGACTCTCTCTGAAATGTAATGGTCCCACACCCAATAGCTCTAACAATTGTGTCATCCCCCAACACTACCTCCACATCTATACCTACCTGTGAAAATTCAGAGAACATCTCTCGAGCACCTGTCATGTGGCTCGAAGCTCCGCTGTCAATATACCAAGTGTTGGTGGTGGATGCACTGAAAGAATGGTCAGTCAACAAAGAATGCTTCCTCTCAATCTCAACGTTTGTACTAGTGATGATGGATTCTCTCTCTCTTTCTCAACATGCCCAGCACAGAGAGAAAGCTCTCTCTTAAATCTAGTTGTAAACTCATCAACCTCCGCTGAAGTTGTTGTCTATTCCTGCTTCTTCTTCTTCTTCTGTGGGAACTGTCCAGCACAGTGCCTAAGCTTCTGACAAGCAAAGCACTTTACAGTGCTCGAGTCCTTCTTATGTCCACCCTGTTGCTTAACCCCACCCTTCTTGGGGCCCTTCTTGAATTTCTTCTTTCCCTTGGCAGTCAAAGCCACATTCTCCCCATCCTCCCTACTAGTAGAAGAGCTCCCCTGCACAAGACTTCTCTGGGTCTCCCCCTGAACAAAGTCATCTCAAAGTCTATCCCAAGAAGGTAAGCTCTCCATGGCTACTATAGCCTCCACAAAAACAACCCAAAGTTTTGCAACCCCATTCACTATTGTCTGCACTAGCTCAGTATCAGAAAGAACATCTTTCCACTGCTGCAAGCTCATCTCTCACCTAAGATATCCTAGTAAGGTAGGAAGTCACTCCCTCAACCTTGGCCATCTCGATACTCTTCAATTTTTCCCTCAATACCATTTTATGTTCTCATTTGAGCTTTGAAACAAGTTGGTCAAAGCATCCCACATCTGATATGCACGGGTTTTGCTAGAGATGTGTGGGATAACATGATCTTTAACTGCATCTAGAATAATCCTTCTATCTTTTATGTCCTTGTTGAAGGTTGCAAGTGCTCGTGCATCGGTGGAAGTGGGAACTGTGACAGGATTTGCTTGTGTGCTATGAACCACTTCATCCCAAAGTTCATTTTCTTCCAATATAAGCACCAATCTAACTTTCCATGGGACAAAATTCCTAGCCCCATCTAGCCTATCCTCCAACCTAAGTCCTGTTGTCATTTCACTGCTAATTCAAGTCTCAACAAGCTGTTTCCCACTAACAAAAGAATTCACCGACAGCCTAAAATTTTCACTATAGTAATTCTACTTCTTCACTAACTGAGCTCTGATACCATGTAAATTTTTATGTCATTCGCCAACCCTGTTTCAAGCCGCCATTTTCATCATTGTTTAATGCCAAACCCAATTTACATTCAGTTGCAAATTAGTTCATTTTTCTCATAAACAATTTGACTAAAACACATGAAGAATTTTACAACATGAAATGAGCAGTAATAAAACATAGTCACACATGAAAATTCAGACTTGAAATTTTGGTCAAATGACCCAAGCAAAACCCCAACTTCCGGGGAAAACCTATTCTTGAGAGAGATAGAATTTTATTTTATTTTATAAAATTAAAGTACAACAAAAATAGAGATAAACTTATCTCCACCACAGTGCTCAGCAAATTGACTAAATTCAAAAAATTTACAATCAAAAATTTATGCCAACTAGTTGCCTCGAAAACTATGCCAAACTGATTGTACGAGCTGTCTCAATTTTTGTGCCCACTGTTGTACCATACGAACTGTACGAACCTCGATTTTTGTGCTCCCTGTTGTATGGACTGCCTCGAAATTTGCGCCCAAAAAACTGTATGCACTGCCTCAAAACTCGTGCCCAAAATTGTCTCGAAGTTCATTTCACTACTGTACGGAACAATAATTAATCCTACTATACAGACCTCGAAATTTATGCCCAAAAAATTTCCTCGAGATTCGTGTTGTACAGAAAAATATTTAATGTTGTTGTATGGTCTTAGGAATCGTGCCCAAAGCTGCTCTCTCCCAACCTACGATTTTTCTCCTTCTTTGCTCTCCAACTCTCATGGAAAAAAAGAATGAGTCTCTAGTGCTTTCCCTTGCCTTTTTGGAATTAATGAGGAAGTTGAATGGTCATCTAACCCAAGGGCCCACAATGATTTAGATGGATGTATGAAATTAAATGCACATTTAATTCTTACCAAAATTAATTTCACCCACCTCACTTAAATTTATCAAAAAGTCACTTTAATCTCTAAAGTGAAAATTAAAACTCATCTCAAGTCATTGATTGCAAGGGTCATGTTATTTTCCCCTTTTAAGTGACTTAGGAAAAAATCACTAGGAGAACTCTTTCCTAGGTACAAAAATCAACACAAATAAGTAATTAAATCTTTGAATGAGTGTTTGAATGGTTGGGCTGAATCAAAGGGTTATTGTGGAAAAACAAATGTGGGTTAAATTAAAATTTGGGACGAAGTTATGGTTTACAAGAAAACTGTTTGACCAATTCCTTGTAGAAATTCTTTGTTTAAAGTGCTCAGATTTGGTTATCAAAATTAGCGTGGAAGATAGTAATAAGTAAAATCGTGAATAGAATACTCCGGTTTTCAAATTTTGGGTAGAATTTGGCATCAGTGTCAAAAATATACAATTCTCTCAACTGATGGAAATTGTACTAGCAAGATGGAAATTGTACTAGCAAGAGGGAAAAGCCAAGAATACCCACTTTTATTGGTTAACAAAATGATTTCCAGTATTGGCAAGGGCCAACTATAAATTCGAGTTGGCCTCATATTTATGAAGAAATTGTCAAGCGTAGATTTGCTAGAGCCACTTGTCCAAAATTCAAATTTATAATTTTTTTTTTAAATTCTTATATGGCTCCACCAATGCCACATGGACATGGACAGTGTGACGTGGAGGCGCCACATGGACCTAGGATGACGTGGAACCGCCACTTGGATGAATAGTGTAACGTGAACCAGCCATATCATACAAGTGCTAGCTTACAAGCTAAGCGTTAAAAAAGCATTAGTGGCCAAACACAAAGATTCGATCTGAGGGCCTATAAGAGCTTAACACCCTAGTGCTAAACCCAACGTACAATGCAATCGGAGGCCCAGAACCAAGGGCTAGGTGAAAAGGGGCTAAACATCGTCGACAGTCAAGATCGATCAAAGGCGCCCACAATCGACAATTATGATTCGTAACTCCTTCACAACTTGCACGTTGGTTAACGATGAGCGAGCGAGTCGTTGGGAAAATATTGCCTATCCACACATTTGATTTTAATTAGCAATGGCTCCAGCAACAACTTTTTCAAAACCACTTCTTAGCAAGTTGTTACCACTTCCAGTAAAGGAATATCGTTGCTCATTTCCGCCCAAGTATAGGTGGTATGCAGACTTAGTAGGCCTGGAAGGTGACCTAGCAGCACTGTGAGATGACTCATAGGATCTGTCTGACACCTTGGCAGACATGTGTCATGCCACGACGACGCCCTACCACAAGCAATTCATGGCACTTAACTTGTGGCAATTGGATAACGAGCGAGTCATGGCACTTAACTTGTAACCTCGTTGTTCACCAACCACAAGTTAAGTGGTTGTGCTATAAATATTACACTTCTTCTAAATGGTCATTGCCATACAAAATTGGAAGATAAATTATTTTCTTAGAATTAATTATCATAAACTTTGGTTTTATCAATATTTAATGGTAAACTCTATTCTTTTCAAAATTGTTGAACTTTGAGTTGCTTTAAAGTTTAAACGTCTTCAATCGTTTTTGCAAATAGAACAATAGCAACAACTTATAAGAGACAAATGCCAACAAGTCCGACCATTTCAATACAAAAGCATCCCTCCTCTTTTATACATTGCTCAATTTTATCAATATGGATGTCATAAAGGGTGGAAGAAAGGGGACACACCTGCAGAACACTATTATCACAATTAACGTCCATTGACAACTCATTATTACATTGCATCTTAGCAATAAGCTTTTCATGAAATCCAATCACAACACTATGGAGCTCAAGAGCGATGCCAATTTATTCCATTTTTTCACATTACTTGGAGTGAGGTACAATGTTTAAGGCTTTCTAAAAACCAACAAAATATATGAGATCTTCATTTTTGTCTCTACAACCCGCAGCATGTTGATTCACAAACCTTGTTCGTTTGCCCTCTACAACCCGCAGCATGTTGATTCACAAACCTTGTTCGTTTGCCCTTTTATTATTGTCCTCAATCTATTGATTAATTTCTTTTCAAGGATCAAGCCAAATAATTTTATTGAAAGTGGGATAAACATGATACCACAGTAATTGGAGGGATCGTCCTGGTTTGCAAATTTGAAAATAGAAACAATTAAACTTTCAGTTCATTTTTTTAGGAAAACCCTATTTCACAGCTTGACTGAAAAGATACTCAATATGAGGCACCAAAACCAGACTCCCAAGTTTTGAAATCTCATTTAAGCATTCTTGCAATGTCTTTGCCATTAGCAAGGTATTTCATGCCAAATTTTATATCCTCAATTGACAAAACCTGAGCGCAGTAATGAGTGGTCCAGATGTCCTCGAAGACTTGGAGGGAAAACATAAAACTGGTTATAGTATGGGAGAAACATAAAGCTTATTATAGTATGAGTTCACGTAATTTATGTTAATATCCCTCAATTCTTGAACTTTTCTAAAAATGAAATCAGCCCAAAACTTATTAGACTTTCATTTACGTTGTTCGGTGTTTATTAGGGAACACCGAACATATCCTCGCCTACCCTTTAAAATCATGTGATTCCCACCTTCCAATCAAACAATATTTATAGTAATATATCAATTTACAGCCCATGCTTAATGCCAGTAAGATGCCATGCCTCATTGAAGAATATAATCAGCCATAGGCATCATACCTTAATACAAGTTAATCCAGCAGTTAAAACACCTTATATTACAAAAAACTGACTCGTTCGTAACGAAATCAATTCCTAATCACTAGGTAGCAAATTGATGTTGGGCTGTTGTTCGTTTTGATTAGCACCGACAACTCCTTAGAGAACAAAATCCATCATTCAAACAACAAAAATAGAAGTTGTTTTGCCATGGATACATGTCAGGTTTGGTGTTTTGGTTAAGGAAACGGGAGACGCTTCAAAAAATTATTGATCAAGAATCTTGAAGAGGACCTTGATAGAAAGAGATCAGTCACCTCACAAAAATGTTGTTAATGATAAATGCAGTGAATGGTTACCCTCTCACACTCTCTATAGAGAACAAACTAACCATGTTCGTAAAACCTGTTATATATCATGCAGCACAAAATTTTCATCAGGCATGTGAAGGCCTGATCTTAATCTAGGCGACAGGCTTCCATCTCAAGCAGGCAAGGTCATCTAAGCTAGCTGCAAGTTAAGTACAAGGTGAGAGCCTAGATTATCACTTACCGGAACTAGCGATATTAAGGTTATCACGTACCCAAAACTAGGTAGAAGAGCTGGTTACCTGAGCATTTTCTTCAACTTTGTAGCCAGGCTCTGCAACATTTACCTACCTTTTAGCTGTATGCTGTTGTCTTTCATCTCCAGAAACGAATTCATGCACATGGTTTTTCACTTCAATCCAGCTGGATCCTGGAGTCTTTTGCACCCCACTATCTCTCATTCTTTTCCTCACTTTGGATACTTCATCCCATCTGCCAGCTGCAGAGTAGATATTTGACAACAGCACAAAATTTCCAGCATTTTCCGGTTCCAAAACAAAAAGCCGTTCTGCCACAACCTCTCCTAGAGCTATATTGCAATGAATTCTACAAGCATTGAGCAAGGCACCCCACACAGCCACATTAGGCTTCACTGGCATCTTGTTGATTAATTCGTATGCTTCCTTGAGATGCCCTGCCCGACCCAGAAGATCAACCAAGCATGAATAATGTTCCACACGGGGTTTGATTCCATAATCCCTACTCATTTGCTCGATGTATTGCTTGCCTTCATCAATCAGACCTGCATGGCTACAAGCTGTAAGGACACCAATATAGGTTATGTAGTCTGGCCTTGCACCTGCCTCTTGCATTTTCTTAAAGAGTCTAAGGGCATCTTCAGCATGACCATGCATTGCATACCCTGCAATCATTGAACTCCATGAAACCACGTCTCTTTCTGACATTTTGTCAAACATTTGATGTGCATCCATGACACTCCCGCATTTACAGTACATATCTACAACTGCACTTCCCACAGAAACATACGACTCAAATCCGCTCCTGATTATATAACCATGGATTGCCTTAATCTTTTCCAGGGCGCCTATGTTGGCACATGCAGGAAGCACAGACAACACCGTTACGAAGTTGGGTTTTTCCCCTGTCGCTCGCATTTCTCGCAAAATATCCAAAGCTTCATACTCAAGTCCTCTCTGTGCATACCCAGAGATCATTGAGTTCCATGAAGTTACATTGGGTATCAAACCTGACGATTCCATTTGGCGAAAGAGTCTAAGGGCTTCTTCTCCATGTCCATTTTGGGAATACCCCGCAATCATTGCATTCCATGTAACCAGATTTTTTTCAGGCATTTTGTCAAACAACAATCGTGCAGAATATGTACACCTGCATTTAGCGTACATGTCTACGAGCGCGCTTCCCACAAATACATTTGGCTCCAAAACATTCACTGTAACGCGATTGTGAATCAGTTTTCCTAGTTCCAGAGCTCCCACGTTGGCACACGCTTTGAGAATGAGAGGAATAAGGAAACTATCAGGCTGTAAACCTGACGATTGCAGTTGATAAAACAGCCTGAGGGCTTCCATGCTGCGTCCATGTCTGGCATAGCCTCCGATCATAGAAGTCCATGACACCAAATTTGGTTCTCGCATTTTGTCAAACACTTGGCGTGCGTCCTCCAGACTCCCGCATTTAGTGTACATTATCACTAGTTTCGTTTCTAAAAAACTGTTAAACTCTATTCCATTTTGAATCATGTTGGCATGCACTCTCCTACCGTCTGCCAGAGATTTCCTGTCAACGCAAACCTGCAATTGCAAAGCGTATGAGCCATCGCCGTCATGCAGCTGGCAAATTTGCTGTATATTTGGAGGGAATTTTTTAAGAGCAGCAGCTGTGACAGTGGAGCTGATGGCACCTAGGTGGGGTTTTCTAATAGAAGTTCTGAAGATGAGATTTAAAAATTTACTCCTGTAAAACAACATTTTCACAAAAAGAACAGCGGGTTCCCATGGTTCAAATTACAAGCTTCTTCTTTGATTAAGTTTTCTGGGTGAAGAAACTGAAACTGAACATGAAGAACCTAAATTTTAATGTTGTCTACTGGTACAAATCTCATTTTCCCAGGAAGTATATATTTTGGGCTATTTATTTTCCATGGTTAGTTTATATTTTTCAAAATTTGGTAGTTCAGATTTGTTAAAAAAATTAAGTTTTATCAACTAAATTAAATTACTTCACTCTTTATTAGGTGAGTAAAGTGTGTCACTGCCAAACAAACTCGGTAACACCTTAAATTTAAAATCACATTGTGCATCATCACTTCGAAATATAAATATTCAATGATAACACCAAAAATTTAAAATCAAATCAAATATTACAAAACTACCTAAAAATAAATAATCTAAATATTCTACTTTGTAACATTTTTTAAGTATATTTTTCGATTTGTTTTGTCATAGAGGCTTCCAAATTTGAATTTTGCCAAAATAAAATTACTAGATTTTAATAAAAAGGAAACTTAGCGGATAGTCCAAACATATAACAAATAGATTATTCTAAAAAAAACTCCCAAAGTTGTTGGATTTGTTCTTCAACTTTCCTCATATTAAATTGACATAGGAAGGAATGCTTAGATCTTCTAAACTTTAGGGTTTTGATGGTTGAAGATATTCTCATATTTGTTGTTTTCTAAATGTATGACAAGTAGGTTCCTCTCTTTAGTGAGACCATGGATGCACAACTACATATAAGATTAGATAGTAGCATAGTGTGGGAGGCTTGATTGGATCCAAGCCAAGGTTGGGAATAGTCAAAGAGGTATAGGGATCAACCAAAGAGGTATAAGGACTAGCCATGAAATTATTTGAAGATCAATTCTTTTTCAAAAATCTACTTAAATTGCAAAGGGACTTTCAACCCTTCCTTCTTGTCTGTGAATTTGATTGCAGTTGTTGTGATTGGTTTTGAGCATTTTCAAGATCGATAGTTATGGTTGTTACTTGTAGGATAATGGAAATTGGAATCATTTTTTCATTTTTGTTCTTCCCAGAAATTTATGTTTGCAAGTAAAAGCTAATTAATGCATGTAAAACCCAACCACTATTAAAGCTTCATTAGGGTTTGACATGGTGTTTCTTTTGTAGGGTGTGCTTCCTTATATGTCATCTTATTATTATTGATAAATAATATGAGTAAATTTGGGATCTAAAATGGGCCTCCTAAGGAAAATAGTAAAAGCATATGACACATTACAAAAAGTTAGAGGTTTTATGTAGTGAAGGTTAATGTATATTATCTCTTAACAATAATTTTGAAGTTAGGTAGATTCTATATGAAGATGAATAAAACTTATGCTTATGTTATTACTAACTTAAGGCTCAATAGGAAGCACTTTGAATTTTGAACCCTAACTTTCCCTACTCCTACTTGCATCTTCCTTTATCTAATGATTTGTCCCTCTTGAACATGGATCCTTGGGAGAGTGCAAGGGGGGAAGAATTCTCCTCTAGTGCTTTCTTCTTAAGCCATGGGATTTCAAGTCCTCATTTTCCCTATCCAGCAATCTACTAAGCCCAAGCTTGTCTCATCTCATTTTGTTAAAAAAAATTCCTATGGAATTCTAGCAGTGAAATTCCCTTCAAAACGAATTCTTGACTAAAGGCCTCAGCTTTGGTTGAGCATGGTCTAATTGAGCAATTTATAGGCTTATGGACCTCTCCTAGGTCCATAGATTTGTGGATCTAGAATAATTGGAAGGTCGTGATCCAATGTAATCTCTCATATTATTTATGTGGTCGCGGTTTCTATGCTTTTCTATTTGGGAAAAAGGAATACAGATTTGATTTTATGAAATGAGCCATATTTCTTGTGTCCAAGGGGCATGTATATATATCATTAAACATTAGACTCCAATCCATAGGTAGATGGTTCCTTAGCAATTCCAGTTCAGTTTTGTCTACCTCATTTTCCCTTAAATTGTTGGAGTGATTATTCCTTAGCTATCATAGGAAACTCTTTAGGAAAATGCATTGATAAGTCATAACCAAAGTCTGAAATGTTCGGTTACACAAAGATCCACGTGAAATTGGACCTAGAAAAAGGAATTTATAAGGTCATCGCTCTACCTCTTAACAAATGGACACATACCCAAAACTTGGATTATGAGCAATTGCCTTTCAAATGTAAGGCTTGACATGAATATGGGAATTTTTCCAAAGATTGCAAGTAGGTAGCCCTATTTCAGGGCCCTCCAAAAAAGGATTCTAAATGGCATGAAGTTAAAAATTCATCATGGACCAAGTTTATCCGTCCTTCTTCTTCCAGTGTTACCTCCAGATTTGTAGCCCCAATCTTTAATAAATATGCTTTTCTCTCCCAACTTGACTCAATAGCTCCTTGTTGATTGTACAACATCAGGAGTCATTCTCCAAGACTTGTGTGGTATCAAGTGAGGACATTGTGTTGTATCAAGTCCTAAGTATCCTCATATGATTGAGGTGGTGATGTTGTATTATAGAGCTTGTGAGTAATATCAATTTGAGTCTTGTGAGTAATATCAAGACTGGTCTTGTGTTGTATCAAGATTGTAGACTTGTGTTGTATCAAGTCAATGATTGTCATATACAGTACCCTATGAGAATGGATCTACAATTGTGGAGATGATTGTGTGTTGTATCAAGATTGAAGTCTTGTGTTGTATCAAGTCAATGATTGTCATACACGGTACCCTATGAGAATGGATCTGCAATTGTGGAGATGATTGTGTGTTGTATCAAGATTGAAGTCTTGTGTTGTATCAAGACTGTGGACCTCCATTTATTAAGGTGGTTATATATTGCTAGTCATGGTCACTAAGTGCTTTAAGTCTCCTTTAGGGATTAGCTACCCCTAGAGTGAATTACTTTAGCATATGACTATATGTCCTGAGGTAGTATATATGATCATCAGTATGTATGGAATAATTATTCTAGGTATGATATGATAAGATGGATAAATAATACACATATGGACCATGCATTAATTAATTAATGATAATGAGATAAAGCATAGAGAAAGAGAATTTGAATTGCCAATGCAAATGTCTAAGTGAAGTCAAGTTAAAAAGCTTCAGTAAAATGTGAATGCCTCAACCAATGCCTCAGTCAAAGCATTAGTTGAACTATTTATGAAGGTAATTAGTTAAGTAAAGAAGAGCTTAATGTTCATCAATTAGCATGCATCAGTTAACTAAAGAGATCCATGCAAAAGTTAATAATAGAAATTGTGCATGGATGGCACTAAGAGTGAAGCACTTATGACACTTAAGTTAGCATGTTAACTAAGTGATCAACAATCAATTAAATATTGAGTTCAAGTCAGTTGATATTCAATTCAAGTAAATTAACATTCAGTTCAAGTAAGTGAACATTCAATTCAAGTCAGTTAACATTCAGTTCAAGCCAGTTCACTTTCAGTTCAAGAAAGTTAACATTTAGTTCATGTCAGTTAACATTCATTTCATGTCAGTTATCATTCAGTTCAAGACAGTTAACATTCAATTCATGTCAGTTATCATTCAGTTCAAGTCAGTTAACATTTAGTTCAAGTCAATTCACTTTCAGTTGAAGACAATGAACATTTAGTTAAAGCTAATTGAGGAAAGGAAGGGCGCTAAGGTTTGCATGGAGGGAGTTCTAGTTAGCTCCTCCTTGTGAATGCACTATGTAGTGCTCTCAGTATGTTTACTGAGCCTCATATGCGCTACCTTATGCATGCTAGGGTTTTTTTCTTGTTATTAATATGTTAGGCATATTGCAAGTTCAATACAGTTGCATTCAATTTTTTTTGCAGGGTTACATTGGATATCTCTTCTCTACTACTGTGGTGATATCTCTTATCAGACATTCTTTTTATGTGTTGTAATCCATTCTCTGCAAATCTATCTATCATACTCAAAGAATTTCTAGGTGTTTCATCCTCCTTGTTTGGAGGGTTTTCCTAGGGTATATCTTGTCTCTCATGGTTGATTGATTTATATGGCTTATTTATGGACTTGATTTATGTGGTTGATTTCTTTATGAGATTCATATGTGGCTGATATGAATATTCATGTCACATGCCCCAATTTGCAAAAACAATTTTATATTATTTGAGGAACATTGTGTTAAATTTTATGCTAAGTTGTAATTGATGACCCAATGGGGTCAAAAATATTTAATGTAAATTCAGAATATTTTATTTATAAATGAATAAATGAGGAGACAACAGCTTAGGAGAGCTGTTAAAAGAGTGTTTACTGGTCAATTGGTGGAGGAGAATGGGTGGAGAGCAAACTGACATGTGGCAGCATCCTCAAAACACTTCAACTATTGCAGGTGGCAACCTCCCTATATTTGTGGTCATGATTCCCCAAGAAAGTGGAATCAGAGGAGGTGGCTCATTTAATGAAAACTGACCTAGAAGACCTAGGCATCTCTATAAAATTTTCCATTGAAGAGAGCTGAGGCTGCTCATTCTAGAGAAGTGATCATTCAGGGTGAATGAATTTACTCAAGATAAATTCAATGGAGGGGAGTCTGGAATGTGTTTGAGGGCATAACTGCTGAGATTGATCTAGTTGCAGCTTTTAAGCTAAAGATCATACTGCTGAGAGCATATTGTTATTACTGAGGTAATTGAACCAATCAGGTGATAGAGGTTTTACAGTTGCATTCTCCACCCAGTTCTCAGCCAAGAAGACCAAGAATAGGCTCGGGGGTCCTGAGGAAGCGTTGTTTGAGTGCTCTCCAGGATTTTGGTAGGGAGGAACGGCCTCCTTAAGCTGTTGTTGTCTTGTCCTCATCAGGTTCTATTTTGTTTTTACTGTCTTCAGTTAAATAATTTGTAGTTTATCTAATACAGGCATTGTTAGTGTTTAAGGTTTATGAATGAGAAGTAACTGTGTAATGTTAAGTTCAGTAAAATTTATAGATTATTTATAGAAATGGAAATGATCATGTAAATAGTGAAATAGATAGAAATTAAATCTTCAAGCTGTGTTTTTCCATACCTGAACTCAAGTCGTACTCTAGCACAGTTGAAATGTTTTCAGTAAATGAAATGATTCTTTTATTAGAATGAAAATAGTAGATATGATTCTTGTATTTGTATGTAAAGGGAAATAGATTTTATTTCAATGTTTACGAAATACAATGAGAAAACAGTGCTATGTTTTGTTTACACTTATTATTTTACTTTAAGCAACTAAATGAAAACACGGGTATAAGAAATAGTAAATACACTATTACTACAGTATTAGTATACTGATAGGAAATAAAAATATGATAGTAAAATAAATAAATGATATTCGAGAAAGCATATAAAAAGATAATAGCAAAATAGTTTTTAAATATTAACTTAATAAAACCAGATTAGGGATTTTTTATAATCCTTTCATATTTGCAAAATTACTGAGAGTTGAGATTATTCTAGTTTTTGAGTAAAACTGCTAGAATATTTTCATTATCCTACAGAGTTAACATCTTAAGTACAACTGTAAATCATATTATCTTCTATTATCCAATTTATTACAAACAGAGTCAAGAATACTTTAAGAAGAAACAAAATTTCATAAACTATAGGGTTTACAGTATTTCTTTTAACCCTTAAAAGACAAGATCTAGAAGTTAACATTATCTTCTTTACAAAGCTTAAAAGTAAATATAACTTACAGAGTAGTAACAATTAAAAGGTATATGTAAATAACAAACAAAATAAACTAAGAATCATTATATATGTGCATTATAAATCCCAAATCCAGACAGCCTGTGATAATCAAAGGGTCAAAACCCTTTCTACTATTAAAACCAAATACAAATAATAATCCGGTATTAAAATATAACCAAGTACATTGATGACTGTAAGGGTAAAAGCCATGCGAACTATACAACTAGACTAATCCACAGTCTTCCTTATTAAAACCAAATATATATATAAATCTTTTATATTAACAGTAAACTAAATACATTACTGACAGGTTAAACGAAACACAGTTCACAGTCTACATATCAAAGTAAAACCGAAGCAAACGAAACAAAGCTCTTTTAAAAACTCAGAGCATAAGGAGTTCCTTATATTTCTTAAATCAACTGTATTACATTATCAAGCCGTAAGGCTGATTTGTTTAACCAAAACCAAATACACATCATGGCTCAAGAGCCTGTGCCACCTAAGCGAGCACCGCAAGGGTTTTCACTTAAAATATAAGTAATAAACAAACTAAACAATTTAACCAACGAAGAATCTAAAGCCATGCTTCCAACCACTATAAACTTGATCCAACAACCCTTATCGTAAGTAGGGAGAACCCACATCAAGACCGGGGCTTACAGATTGGAAGCCACGAAGTTAACCGACGCGTGAGAGGCAATTCCTTTCAAAGTCTGGAGCCATTGGTGGTAGCCTGTATTAATCTCACACAGTGATCTAGGAACTAAACACAAGTCTCATCAAATATTAATAACAATAAGTCATGAAAATGGTGTAATTGTGCTACAAAATGAGTAGCAACTCTGTATATTCACACAAAGAATGAGTAATACAATACAAGATCATGCTGCAAGCATGAATGATAAAGCAATTCAAATTCCCAAGGATTTCATTCGAATTGAATGAGTGAGTCTAGCTTAACTGAATGCAAGCCATAGTCAACACTCCAGTTAACCACTTATCAAAACCCTAATTGACTCAACTGAGCCCTAACTGAATTCGGAGTGCAATAAATGACTGAGTCTAACTGAAAGTATGTCAGACACATGTCACAGCAAGCCAACCAATAAGTGGTAGCGCTTCAATGACTCCAATGAACCCCGATGAGGTTAACTAAAGTTTAACTGAACATCAGAAGTGGTTGGAGGTGCCTCTGTTGACTCCAATTCATTAAATAATCAATAAATAATCAATTTAATGATGGAGGGTGCCTTCACTGCTCTATTTAACTGATTGCAACCATCAGTTAGCAATATGGGGCATTAATGACACTCAGATCACCCCCGAAGTGCTCCAGTTAGCCTCCCTGAATGTAGGAGAAGGCTAAGTTAGCCTCCTTGACTGAAGGTAGGCGTGGGTGTGATCTAGTTGATGTCATCTAGTGCTACTCTGATGTCAATTAAGTCAATAATACTTAGTATAGTGGTTTAACTAGGCCAAATTGACTAAAAAGAGTGTGTATGGTGGTAAATGTCTCCAACACCCCCCCTTAAGCTATACTCAAGAGGAGTTAGAAAACATAAAATGCATAAAAATTCTAGGGCCCCGGCAACTAAGGCCATAGGTCACCCTGTACAATACTAAAACTGAAACAATGCTCAAAAACAAACTAAGTGAGGAAAAGAGGAAAAACCCAGTGGGAAAAACCCCCCTCAAGCTGAACACTGAAAGTAGTCTGATCACCCTGATGAACTCACCCCCAACAGTGAACGGAGGTAAGTTAACTTCTTTTCTGAAAATCTCTTGGTGATGATGTCTGCAATATGCTCATCAATCGGGCAGTATTGCAGAATGATGGTCCTATCATGCACTAGCTCCCTGATATAGTGCATGTGGATCTCTACATGTTTGGTCCTCTGCCTAATAACTGGATTTGTGGATATCTTAATAGCACTTTGATTGTCACAAAAGAGGACAGTGGACAAATTACTACCAATATCAAACTCTGAAAGAATGCCTTGCAACCAAACTGCTTGGATGCAAGCATTCACCACTCCTCGATACTCAGCCTCTGCTGAAGATAATGCTATGGCAGCCTGCTTTTTGCTAGACTAGCAAATGGGGCCACCACCAAACATGAATACATATCTGGAAGTATACTTCTTATCAATAGAATCACCTGCCCAATTGGAATCTGTGTATCCAACCAACTCTAGCTCGGAGTCTGTAGCATAGTGAATGTCGTAGGTCCTGGTTCCCTGAATATATTGGAGGATCCTCTTGGCTGCCTTCCAATGAAGATCATGAGGCTGCAGCATGTATCTTGATACAGAATTCATGGAATAATAGATATCAGACCAAGAATGTGTCAAGTACAACAAGCTACCAATCAGCTGTCGATAGATAGTGCAGTCCATGGGAGGTGTGTTTTTTCCTTCTTCAAGGCTGATCCCTGAAAGGAAAGGGAATGGTGTAGGCCTACATTCAGCCATGTTAAACTTGAATAACATGACTGATATGTATTTGGACTGAGTGACCATTATCCCATCATAATTTTTCTCAATTTCAAGCCCCAAAAATTGTTTTAGGAGCCCCAAATCACTCATTTCAAAGGCATTGTGGAGAGCAGTTTTGATGGCTGAAATAGAAGCAACTGTGCTACCTTTGATTAGTAATTCATCAACATATAAAACAATAATGATAAAATGACCATTAGACTACTGTACATACACATTTGGATCTGATCTACACCTTTGGAAGTTTTGCGAGAGAAGGAAGGCATCCATCTTGGAATACCACTCTCTTGGGGCTTGTTTTAACCCGTATAGTGACTTCTTTAGCTTGCAAACCAAAGATGGATCAGAGATGTAGCCCTTAGGATGCTTCATGTATATCTCCTCATGAATATATCCATGTAGAAAGGTTGACTTAACATCCATATGATGCACTTCCCAGTGCTTAGATGTCGAAATTGCCAAGACTAGGTGGATGGAGTCCATTTTTGCAACCGGTGCAAAGGTCTCATGGTAGTCCACACCTTGGACCTGAGAGAAACATTTTGTGACTAGCCTTGCCTTATATTTGTAGGTGCTTCCACCAACAACAACCTTGTTCTAAAACACTCACTTGCATTGAACCAATTTCCTTCCCGGAGGAAGAGAAACTAGCTCCCAAGTAGTGTTTTTCTGAAGAGAATTCATCTCTTCATCCATGGCAACTTGCCATATCGAATCCTTCCGAGCATGGTAGTAGGATTTTGGGTCTGAACTAATCATCAAAAAGCAAGTTTTGGACAGCAAATTATCAGGACAAGAGATCGCAATACCTGCTCTTTGGAAATCAGACCGGGTTCTCCTTGGACCATCTGAATTTCCAATGTTATCTCCTGCGGAGGAGAGTGTCTGTCGGGCCCATGTGGGAAGATGATTTTGTACTTCAAGTTCTGATTCAGCATCTGATGTTTGTTGCATACTTATTTTAGAAATTATAGGATCCAAATCAGGGTCATTACTCCCAATTTCATCATCCAAATGTTCAGTAGAATAGGAAGGAAAATCAGCAGTTTTCTCCTTCACTAGTTCCAACTCCTGAAGAGGCTCATTGAACTTGAAACTCCTTTCGATGATGATCTATTTGATTTTGATATCTAGCAGCTTGAAACCTTTTGATTCATCAGGATACCCAATAAACAAACATTCGATGCTTTGCAGTTGCAAAGCCCTTCTTTTATCAAGTGGAATCCGGGCCCAAACACACGTAGGTTCGACACATCCGACTTGTGTCCGAAGTATGCTTCAAAAGGGGTCTTCCCTTTCATGGATGAGTGTGGCACCCTGTTTTGAATGTATGCTACAACATGCATGGCTTCAGCCAACAAATTTGTATCCAACTTCTTTGATTCCAACATACAGGTGGTCATCTCCTTGAGAGACCGATTCTTCCTTTCCGCTACTCCGTTCTGCTGGGGAGTGTAGGGAATTGAATGTTGGACCTGAATACCACTTTGGGAGCATATGTGCAGCAACTCATTCCTGACATACTCCCTACCATTATCAAATCTCAAGATCTTGATCTTAATCCTAGAGGCATTCTCGATCAAGGCCTTCAGTTCAGAGAATTTTTCACATACTTCAGACTTCTTTTTGAGAAAGAAGACCCATGTGTACCTTGAAAAATCATCAATAAAATTCAGAAGATACCTTGATCCATTCATGGATGTGACAGGCATCGGACCGCTGATATTAGAATGTATCAACCCCAATATGCATGTAGCTCTGTTTTCCTTCCCCCGATTGTACTTGTGCTCAGGGTGTTTTCCAACCACAGAGCCCTTGCAAATTCCAGTGGTTGCCTTGATGACCAGGAGACCTTCAACCATGGAGTTTTTCTGTAATTGCTGCAAATATTTGAAATTTAGATGGCCAAACCTTTCATGCCACAGCCTACTAACTTCATTTCCATGAGTTTGTAGAGCGGTGGGCTTTGCATCCGCTACAACGTGAGAGAACTCATAGGCTTTTGCATGATGGTTTGTAAGGCCTTTAACAATGAGTTTCCTGGATGCAAGTTCCGTTATCTCAACATCATTTGGGATGAAAGATAGTCTCTTAGGCACTCCTGTATGTGTCATCTGATAGACACTAAGGAGATTTGATGCCAGAGACGGTACATACAAAACAATTGAAAAATAGCCATTTTCAAGATCAACCGTACCTTGTCCTTCTGAAATGATGGTGGAGTCATATCCCATGTGGATGGGGATGGATTTTTTGGTCTCCAAGGATGAAAAGGAGTCTCTTTCAGCCATCATGTGGTTCAAATCTCTAGAATCAATCAAGAGTGCTTTGGACTTCGAAGTGCTTTCCATGAGGGCATGACCTTTTTCATGTTGTGGTTCCTGATCTTGTTGATCTCTCCTCCGAAAGCTTTCCAGAAGATTGATGTGATTTCTCTCAAGGAGAGAGGTATATTCATAAAGATTCTTCTTCATGCAGGCATGTTCGAATCCCTTCCCGCAGTATGAACACTTGAATTTTTCCTTTCCATGATGCCCTTTCCCTTTGTTCTTCTTTGAGTCGAAAGACTCATCATGCTGCTAGTTTTCAACTTTAGGCTTAGGAGCTTCGAATTTAGTTTTTGGGTTCTTCTGCTACTTTCCTTTACCCTTCAAATATTTGGGCCATGAGACATGGAGGGCTTGATCACGGGAGGATCTGATGATCCTCATCTGGACAAGCTTATCATGTTCACTTGTTAGGAACTCAATGAAGGCATTGAGTGTAGGCATCTTCCATCCAGGGGTTGTGAGCTTCCCTACATGGAATGTAGAGACAAAAACTGAATAATCAGCTCCAATTTTGGATAGTATAGCGAGGATGAGCTGATCATCCTCTTTCTCCACTTTGCATTGCTTCAACAGTAAGACAATGTGCTTGAACTTTGTGAAAAAAGTCATTCAAGGTCTCGAAATTGGAATGCTAGAGAGACATCAATTCATTTTCGAGCTGGTAAACTCTCAAATCATCCTGCTTTCCATACAGGGCTTCCAATTTGTCCCAAATTTCCTTTGGAATCTTCAATCCTGAAAGATGGAAAAGAAGATCACGGGAAACAGAGAGGCACAAGAATCCGAATGCTTCATCCTTCTTATTCAAGAATCTAGATTTGTCGATTGCAGAACCAGGCTCTTATTTAGTGTCCATGGTGACCCTATAGAGTCCTCTTGATCGTAGCTGGATCTCCATGTCTCCTTTCCATGAGTGGAAATTGAATGGAGTCAAAATATCTACAAAAGAAGCCATCTGAATCTGCTGGAGTCAAAAACCTGAAAATCACAACAAAAAGGGAAATGTAAGGTCGGACAACCTACACATTTTAGGCTTTCATCACACCCAGCATAGTCAATCAAGCAAGCTTGATCAACAAGTTCTTTACTTGGGGTATTAATTGGTAAGCCTTGGCTTCTAGTGCAGTGCTGGATTTTTGAGCTATTGCTCAATTTTCATGCAAGATCTGTCAAAAACCTTATTTTTGAGAGATCTGAGCTTTGTCCCACCGTGAGCTTTGATACCATATTAATCTCACACAGTGATCTAGGGACTAAACACAAGTCTCATCAAAGATTAATAACAATAAGTCATGAAAATGGTGTAATTGTGCTACAAAATGAGTAGCAGCTCTGTATATTCACACAAAGAATGAGTAATACAATACAAGATCATGCTGCAAGCATGAATGATAGAGCAATTTGAATTCCCAAGGAGGTCATTCAAATTGAATGAGTGAGTCTAGCTTAACTGAATGTAAGCCATAGTCAACACTCTAGTTAACCACTGATCAAAACCCTAATTGACTGAACTGATCCCTAACTGAAGTCGAAGTGCAATAAATGACTGAGTCTAACTGAAAGTAGGTCAGACACATGTCACAACAAGCCAACCAACAAGTGGTAGCGCTTCAATGACTCCAATGAACCCTGATGAGGTTAACTGAAGTGTAATTGAACATCAGAAGTAGTTGGAGGCGCCTCTGTTGACTCCAGTTCATTAAATAATCAATAAATAATCAATTTAATGATGGAGGGTGCCTTCACTGCTCTGTTTAACTGATTGTAACCATCAGTTAGCAATATGGAGCATTAATGACACTCAAATCACCCCCGAAGTGCTCCAGTTAGCCTCCCCAAAAATAGGAGAAGGCTAAGTTAGCCTCCTTGACTGAAGGCAGGCATGGGTGTGATCTAGCCGATGTCATCTAGTGCTCCTCTGATGTCAATTAATTCAATAATACTTAGGATAGTGGTTTAACTAGGCCAAATTGACCAAAAAGAGTGTGTATGGTGGTAAATGTCTCCAACAACCTGCAATTTTTGTAAACCAAACATTATTCAAAACTCTGTTCATATTTTTATTAAAACCTTAATTGGAAAATATTTTAACGAAAGGAGTGAGTTCAAAGTAAAAGCATTTTACCTATGAGTAAGAGGTTTTTGGAGCCGAGAAGGAACGATCACCAGCGTGAGTGAACTACAGAGAGAAGCAAGCAAATCCTCATGCCAAACCTGTGATAGAGGCAGGAAGGATACAACACTCAACCTCCTCGATGCTGAAGTAAAGAACGGGTAGACATAAGGGTAAAAACCAGCTCCAGGGTTGGAGATACATAAAGGAGGTCAAAACCACACACACTATGTGCTCTCAACTCAATGCAGAAACTGAAAACATCTACTACAAAACCCTAAACCACATTTGAACATTATTGCAGACTCAGAACCAATAGTTAAGCCAGAGCAAGCCTCTCATGGCCGCATAGAGTTCTCACAGCGCAGAGCAAAACCCTCGATGAAAAATGTAAGAACATAGGGTTTCGTTGTATTATAAGTCAACCGGTGCATGGTGGAGACTCATCCACGTGCCATTCTAGAAATATAACCAAGACTGGGTCGAATTCCATAGTCAACACTGGACATTCGTATGTAAAAACTTATCATTTCCAATAATGCAACCCATGCTATCAACGATGTGTTTTAAATAGTTCATATCATCGCCATAATAAAAATATTGCAATCGACTATAAGGTAATAGTACTTATCTTTGCTCATAATGAAGTTTATGCTTTCGACCATAGTCTATCATATCTATGTTTTCTCATCATACAAACCTTGCCATCGATTATATTAAACTATACTTTGGAACTAGTATATATAAAAGCAAACCTTAAATAATGTTATTGCCATAGTTTCCACTACACCATAGTAGTTACTAGGTAGTAAAACTCTTAGGATACAAGTAGTTTTGTGTGTTGTAATATTATATATTAATTGTATTATTACAATAACTTTTGTATCATGGTTATAACCTGAAGTTTAAGATTACAGTTGTAAACTAGTTGTGTAAGATGATAATCATCATTGCAACAAATCCAATAAATTGGTAATGTTACATGACTAGTAAATGATAGTTAGAGTATTGAAATAATAACATTATGATTTATTTCCAAACTGAAGAGCTCTAAACTTCTCAACTGAAAGACTTGATGCTAATAAAGGAAGGAGTCTTCCAGAAGACTGATGCTTAACCATTAGAAAGAGTTCCTCTTAAGTAACTAATCTTTCATTTTAAACTTTACATTGAAAAACATAGGATCTTGTTCATACATAAAGAGCAGTGCACTTGAAATATTTAAACATGAAAATAGCAGTAAGATTATGATACAATAGAAGAAATTTTATGGCAAGATCATGAGCTCTATGCTCACTATAAGAAACCTTGGAAGAACTCATTCTTGTAAATAGCAATAATTATGGTCAGGTTAAAAGTCATAATGGCTTAAATGTAAAAACTGTCATAGATCCAAAACAACTATTGAATTTACTTTACCTCATCGGAGTCTTGCATCATAATTATTAATTTATTTACTAGCATCTTATCATGCTAAAGAAATACTTCTCGCTATCATACAAAATAAACTCCTACTTGATCATTCGCTTACCTGCTGAACCTGTAAGAACTAGCAGTCCATCTGAGTTAGCAGAATGCTAAGTAAGCCTCGAATTTCAAAGATAGATTCTCACCTACTTGACAAAAGTAAAATATCAGTACAGCTAGCAGCATTGAAATGCAAGTCCTCTTTCTATGACTTATTAAAATTAAAGTTGTATTAAGTGTTTCTGTATTTAAAACAAATCCTTAAAATTTTGTTAAACTGTTTCATTTCCCGCTAACCGCTAGCAGTTACTAAATTGCGATCTAAGACATTTTATGTCAGTTTAAAAATTTTAAATTTTTATGAAATTTTGGGGTTATGACATGTGGTATCAGAGCACAAGGTTCAAACACTAGGCCTTGATGAAGCTCAACTTGCTTATATGGAACAGTGAATTTAAATAATTTTGCTGATGTTGTTTTCTTTTAATGTTATCAACAGAGAAATTTGTTTCTGAGTTTAACAACAGGTATGGAAAGACTGGAGGAATATGCGGAAGAGGAATCTCCCTATACTAAACAAGATAATTTACAAAGAAAACCTATACAAGAAGACATAACCACTAATTCCTTAGAACTTTCACAAACAGTAAAAGAATTAAAATCTGAAATGGAATCTGTTAAAAAAGAAAATGAGAGGATTCTGAGAGATCAAGAGGAGCTGAATCAGATCCTAATAGAAAGATTTCATACTGAGGGAAGGGGTAAAAGAACTGATTCGAAAGATATAAGTTACCAACATAAGTATAAAAAGACTAAACATATTAAAAATGAAAGTAGCTCATCTTCTGAAGTGTTTGGTGATCAACGTAATTCTCATTATACTAGTGATAGTAGTGAGGATAACCACCATACTAGGAAAAGAAAATATAAACCTTATGAAGAAGTTTCTGGAGAGTTTAAGAAGATCAAGCCACCAACATTTAATGGAGAAACTGAAAAGGGGGAGGAAGCGGAAACCTGGTTATCCAAGATGAAAAATTACTTCCATATTTATAACTATTCTAACCAATTAAAGGCTAGGATGGCTATTTATAATCTCACAGGGAAAGCTAATATATGGTGGCAAGATTCAAAGAGAGTGAAAGGTATAAGAGAGAAGAACATAAATTGGAGTACATTCAAGAAATACTTTAAAAATATTTTTTTATCTGAACAATACTATGAAGAAAGGGCTAAAGAATTCTATGAGCTAAAACTAGGTACAATGACTATGAAAGATTTGAACAGTAAGTTTTTAAGTCTGCTTAGGTATGTGCCATACCTTGTGGATGAAAAACCAAAGGTACATCGGTTTCTCAGTTGTTTACCTTATCACATAAAGGATAGGATTGAGTATGACAATCCAAAAACCCTTGAAGAAGCTATGATGAAAGCAAATTTCTGTTATGAACAAAATCGGAAAAAGGAGAGTATGGCCAACTAGAAGGCCAAAAGAAATAATAACTATGATCAAAAGAAGAAAGAGTTTGTGCCTAATCGGAATTCTAAAAATAATAATGCCAGAAAATTTTCTAATAAGAATTTCCAGGGGAATAAGAATAATTCACAGAACAATCAAAACAATAAAAAAATAAAGATCCTGCTAATAATCATAGTAATTACACAAAGAACTTTGAACGAAAAGAACCCGTAAAGTGTTGGGAATGCAATGGTCCACATTATGCCTTAGTCTATCCCAATTGGAAAAATACAGTCAGCAATATCCACACCATACAGGAGGAGGTGACTGTTGGAGATTTAGTGAGGACTATGCCCAAAATCAATGCAGCTTTGGAGAATCAACAAACAGACTATCAAACTTCCATGGTGGAAGTAGAAGGTAAGATAAACCAAACACCCATATCTATTTTAATTGATACAGGAGCTAGTTTAACCTATATTTTTCCTAACTTGGTAGAAAAGTGTAAACTGCCTATTGAAAAGTTTGCAAATTCTTGGTTAGTTCAGTTAGCTACTGGTGCAAAGAGAAAGGTAACTAGTTTTGTAAAGAATTGTGCAGTAACTATGGATCAATTTGAAACTTTTGTTAAGCTTAATGTACTACCTCTAGGTTCATACGACATACTAATTGGTATGGATTGGTTAGAGCAGCATAGGGTGGTCTTAAATTGCTATGATAAAACCTTTACTTGTATAAATAATGATGGAAAACTAATAAGCGTAAAGGGAATCCCTAGGAAAACAATCGTAAGGCATATTTCTGCTCTGCAGCTTAAGAGAGTTGTTAGGAAAGGTTGTAGGGCTTATGTAGTAACAGTAACCAATGAGGAAAATCTAAACAATATAGATAAATTAAAATTTGAGGATATACCAGTTTTAAAGGAATATGCAAATGTATTTTCGGAACAAATTTTGGGACTGCCTTCGAAAAGGGAACTAGATTTTACCATTGAGCTGGTACCTGGTGCAGTGCCAAGCTCAAAGGCCCCTTATCGGATGAATATACTTGAACTTAATGAACTTAAGTCACAATTAAAAGAACTTATTGACAAGAATTATATTCAACCCAGTGTGTCTCCCTGGGGGGCACCTATCATCTTTGTTAAGAAAAAGGACGAAACTCTACGACTCTGTATAGATTATTGTCAATTAAACAAGATGACTATCAAGAACAGATACCTGCTACCTCGTATAGATGATTTGTTTGATCAACTATGTGGAGCCACGGTATTCTCAAAAATTGATTTACGGTCTGGATATCACCAAGTTAGAATTAAATATGAAGATATCTTTAAAACATCTTTTAGGACTCGATATGGACATTATGAGTTTGTCGTCATGCCATTCGGGCTTACTAACGCTCCAGCTATTTTTATGTGTCTAATGAATAATGTAATGCATAAATATTTGGATAAATTTGTGGTCGTGTTTATCGACGACATATTAATTTATTCGAAATCTGAAGAAGAACATAAAGAACATTTAAAAATTGTCTTGCAAGAGTTGCGGGATCATCAACTCTTTACAAAGTTTAGTAAATGCGACTTCTTTAAAGATAAAATCCAGTATTTAGGTCACGTGGTGACTAAAGAAGGAATTTCGGTGGATCCCAAAAAGATAAAGGCAGTTGAAGATTGTCCAATTCCTAAAGACATAACTGATGTCTGATCATTCATGGGGATTACTAGTTATTACCAGAGGTTCATCAAAGGATTTTCGAGAATCGCAAATCTGATAACCTCTTTGCAGAAAAAGGGAAAGAAATTTGATTGGAATCAGAAGTGTGAGGATAGTTTTAAAAAATTAAAAACCTTATTAACTAGCGCACCTATTTTCAGAATAGTTGATCCAAATAAATATTTTATAGTATGTACTGATGCCTGTAATGACAGTCTAGCAGAGTATTGACTCAAGAAGGACATGTTATTGCTTATGAGTCTAGGAAATTGAAAATTCATGAAAAGAATTATGCAACCTATGACTTGGAATTAGTTGTTGTCATACATGCTTTAAAGATGTGGCATCATCATTTAATTGGAAGAAAATTTATTTTAATGACAGATAAAAAGGGATTAAAATATCTGTTAGATCAACCTAACCTGAATGCTAGACAAGCTAGGTGGCTAGCTTTTCTAAGTGAATATGATTTCGAAATTCAACACATAAAAGGGAAAGAAAATAAGGTTGTTGATGCATTAAGTAGGAATGCAAAGCTAAATTTTACAACAGCTATCAGCACTTATACAACAGATATGGAAGAACAGCTTAAAGCAGGGTTAGAACAAGATGAAAATTACCTAAAGTTACAAGCAAAAGCAAAAGAAAATCCAATAAAAAGTTTAAGTACAGGGTACAGCTTGAATGAAAAATGATTTTTACTGTATAAAGACAGAATATATGTACCTAATGTACCTAAGGTTAAGTTATTAATTTTAGACAAAATCCATAAAACTCCTTACTCATGCCATCTGGGTTATCAGAAAACTATAACCATGTTAAGAAAAGAATATTTTTAGCCAAATATGAAGACTGAATCGGCAGAATATATTGCTAGATGCTTTGAATGTTAGCAAGTAAAAACTGAACATTAGCATCCAGCTAGATTACTTCAGCCATTGCCCATTCCTAGCTGGAAATGGGAGATAATTAGTCTTGATTTTGTTACTGGACTGCCTAAAAATTAGAACTTAAATGACTCCATAATGGTAGTGGTTGACCAATTGAGTAAAGCAGCCCAGTTTATAGCTATAAAAACTACTTATAAAGCTGCAAACATAGCTGATATCTTTCTAAAGCAAATTTTCCGACTACATGGGATATCGAAGGTCATAATTTCAGACCGAGACCCTAAATTTACAGGGAACTTTTGGAGATCTCTATTTAAAGGATTAAATACTACGTTAAATTTTAGTACTTCATTCCATCCTCAAACTAATGGATAGACTAAAAAAGTAAATCAGGTACTGGAAGATTTACTAAGAATGTATGTAAAAGAACAGCCAAGTAAATGGGAAGATTATTTACACCTGGTAGAATTTGCTTATAATAATAATTATCAAGCTTCAGCTAGATATAGTCCTTTCGAAATTTTGTATGGAAGAAAATGTAACACTCCCATCTCTTGGAGTAATTTGGTGGACAGGTTAGTATTAGGACCTGAATTATTAAAATAAATGGAAGAAATTGTAAAGCAAGTACAAGGTAATCTGAAAATTGTGCAAGATCGACAAAAAAGTCAAGCAGACCTTAAAAGAACTCCAAAAGAGTTCCAAGCAAGTGAACATGTTTTCATCAAGGTGAGACCCAAAAAGAGTTCTCTGAGGTTGGGTAGTTGTGCCAAACTAGCACCTCGTTATTGTGGTCCTTTTGAAATATTGTCCAAGATTTGACAGGTAGCCTATCGGTTAGCCTTACCACCAAATTTAAGAGTTCACAATGTTTTTTACATTTCTGTATTAAATAAATATGTGCATGATGCTACTCATGTTATTAACTGAAATGATGTACAGGTGGAACCCGAAGGAGATTTTCTGGTGGAACCAGACTGTATCCTCGAGTGGAGGGAGATCACACTTCGGAACCGCACCATTGGTCAAGTGAAGGTGCAATGGAAGCACCTTAGTCCAGAGGAAGCCACCTAAGAATTGGAAAGTCATATGTGAGATGCATATCCAATTCTATTTCAGGGGAACTCTAAAGATGAGGAATAAATAACATCGAGGACGATGTTATAATTTAAGGGGGTGTGTATATCACATGCCCCAATTTGCAAAAACAATTTTATATTATTTGAGGAACACTATGTTAAATTTTATGCTAAGTTGTAATTGATGACCCAGTGGGGTCAAGAATATTTAATGTAAATTCAAAATATTTTATTTATAAATGAATAAATGAGGAGACAACAGCTTAGGAGAGCTGTTAAAAGAGTGTTTACTGGTCAATTGGTGGAGGAGACTGGGTAGAGAGCAAACTGACATGTGGGAGCATCCTCAAACCACTTCCAACTGTTGCAAATGGAAACCACCCTATATTTGTGGTCATGATTCCCCAAGAAAGTGGAATCAGAGCAGGTGGCTCATTTAATGAAAACTGATCCAGAAGACCTAGGAATCTCTATAAAATTTCTCATTGAAGAGAGATGAGGCTGCTCATTCTAGAGAAGTGATCATTCAGGGTGAATGAATTTACTCAAGAGAAATTCAATGGAGGGGAGTCTGGAATGTGTTTGAGGGGATAACTGCTGAGATTGATCTAGTTGCAGCTTTTAAACTGAAGATCATACTGCTGAGAGCAGATTGTTATTACTGAGGTAATTGAACCAGTCAGGTGACAGAGGTTTTATAGTTGCATTCTCCACCCAGTTCTTAGCCAAGAAGACCAAGAACAGGCTCGGGGGTCCCGAGGAAGCGTTGTTTGAGTGCTCTCCAGGAGTTTGGTAGGGAGGAATGGCCTCCTTAAGCTGTTGCCGTCTTGTCCTCATTAGGTTCTATTTTGTTTTTACTGTCTTCAGTTAAATAATTCGTAGTTTATCTAATGCAGGCATTGTTAGTGTTTAAGGTTTATGAATGAGAAGTGACCGTGTAATGTTAAGTTCAGTAAAATTTATAGTTTATTTATAGAAATGGAAATGATCATGTAAATAGTGAAATAGATAGAAAATAAATTTCCAAGCTGTGTTTTTCCACACCTGAACTCAGGTCGTACTCTAGCATAGTTGAAATGTTTTAAGTAAATGAAATGATTCTTTTATTAGAATGAAAATAGTAGATATGATTCTTGTATTTGTATGTAAAGAGAAATAGATTTTATTTCAATGTTTACGAAATACAATGAGAAAACAATGCTATGTTTTGTTTACACTTATTATTTTACTTTAAGCAACTAAATGAAAAGTATTAGTATACTGATAGGAAAATAAAAATATGATAGTAAAATAAATAAATGATATTGGAGAAAGCATATAAAAAGATAATAACAAAACAATTTTTAAATATTAACTTAATAAAACCATATTAGGGATTCTTTTATAATCCTTTCATTTTTGTAAAATTACTGAGAGTCGAGATTATTCTAGTTTTTGAGTAAAACTGCTAGAATATTTTCATTATCGTACAGAGTTAACATATTAAGTACAACTGTAAATCATATTATCTTCTATTGTCCCATTTCTTACAAACAAAGTCAAGAATACTTTAAGCAGAAACAAAATTTCATAAACTGTAGGGTTTACAATATTTCTTTTAACCCTTAAAAGCCAAGATCTAGAAGTTAACATTATCTTCTTTATAGAGCTTAAACGTAAATATAACTTACAGAGTAGTAACAATTAAAAGGTATATGTAAATAACAAACAAAATAAACTAAGAATCATTATATATGTGCATTATAAATCCCAAATCCAGGAAGGATTATAGCCTGTGAAAATCAAAGGGTCGAAACCCTTCCTACTATTAAAACCAAATACACATAATAATCCTGTATTAAAATATAACCAAGTACATTGCTGACTGTAAGGGTAAAAACCCTGCAAACTATACAACTAGACTGATCCACAGTCTTCCTTATTAAAACCAAATATATATATAAATCTTTTATATTAACAGTAAACTAAATACATTACTGACAGGTTAAACGAAACAAAGTTCACAGTCTACATATCAAAGTAAAACCGAAGCAAACGAAACAAAGCTCTTTTAAAAACTCAGAGCATAAGGAGTTCCTTATCTTTCTTAAATCAACTGTATTACATTATCAAGCCGTAAGGCTAATTTGTTTAACCAAAACCAAATACACATCACGGCTCAAGAGCCTGTGCCACCTAAGCGAGCACCGCAAGGGTTTTCACTTAAAACATGAGTAATAAACAAACTAAACATTTTAACCAATGAAGAATCTAAAGCCATGCTTCCAACCACTGTAAACTTGATCCAACAACCCTTATCATAAGTAGGGAGAACCCACATCGAGACCAGAGCTTACCGATTGGAAGCCACGAAGTTAACCAACGCGTGAGAGGCAATTCCTTTCAAAGTCTGGAGCCGTTGGTGGTAGCCTGCAATTTTTGTAAACCAAACATTATTCAGAACTCTGTTCATATTTTTATTAAAACCTTAACTGGAAAATATTTCAATGAAAGGAGTGAGTTCAAAGTAAAAGCATTTTACCTGTGAGTAAGAGGTTTTTGGAGCCAAGAAGGAACAATCACCAGTGTGAGTGAATTACACAGAGAAGCAAGCAAATACTCATGCCAAACCTATGATAGAGGTAGCAAGGATACAACACTCAACCTCCTCGATGCTGAAGCAAAGAACGGGCAGACATAATGGTAAAAACCAGTTCTAGGTTTCGAGCTACATAAAGGAGGTCAAAACCACACACACCGTGTGCTCTCAACTCACTACAGAAATTAAAAACACCTACTACAAAACCCTAAACCACATTTTCACAGTATTGTAGACTCAGAACCAATGGTTAAGGCAGAGCATGCCTCTTATGGCCGCGAAGAGTTCTCACAGCGCAGAGCAAAACCCTTGATGAAAAATGCAAGAACATAGGGTTTTGTTGTATTATAAGTCAACCAGTGCATGGTGGAGACTCATCCACGTGCCATTCTAGAAATATAACCAAGAGTGGGTCAAATTCCATAGTCAACACTACACATTCGTATGTAAAAACTTATCATTCCCAATAATGCAACCCATGCTATCGACGATATGTTTTAAATAGTTCATATCATTGCCATAATAAAAATATTGCAATCGACTATATGGTAATAGTACTTATCTTTGCTCATAATGAAGTTTATGCTTTCGACCATAGTCTATCATATCTATGTTTGCTCATCATACAAACCTTGCCATCGATTATATTAAACTATACTTTGGAACTAGTATATATAAAAGCAAACCTTAAATAATGTTATTGCCATAGTTTCGACTACACCATAGTAGTTACTAGGTAGTAAAACTACCTTAGGATACAAGTAGTTTTGTTTGTTGTAATATTATATATTAATTGTATTATTACAATAACTTTTGTATCATGGTTATAACCTGAAGTTTAAGATTACAGTTGTAAACTAGTTGTGTATGATGATAATCATCATTGTAACAAATCCAATAAATTGGTAATGTTACATGACTAGTAAAGGATAGTTAGAGTATTAAAATAATAACATTATGATTATTTCCAAACTGAAGAGCTCTAAACTTCTCAATCGAAAGATTTGATGCTAATAAAGGAAGGAGTCTTCCAGAAGACTGATGCTTAACCATTAGAAAGAGTTCCTCTTAAGTAACTAATCTTTCATTGTAAACTTTACATTGAAAAACATAGGATCTTGTTCATACATAAATAGCAGTGCACTTGAAACCTTTAAACATGACAATAGCAGTAAGATTATGATACAATAGAAGAAAGTTTATGGCAAGATCATGAGCTCTATGCTCACTGTAAGAAACCTTGGAAGAACTCATTCTTGTAAATAGCAATAATTATGGTCAGGTTAAAAGTCATAATGGATTAAATGTAAAAACTGTCATAGATCCAAAACAACTATGGAATTTACTTTACCTCATCAAAGTCTTGCATCATAATTATTAATTTATTTACTAGCATCTTATCATGCTAAAGAAATACTTCTCGCTATCATACAAAATAAACTCCTACTTGATCATTTGCTTACCTATTGAACCTGTAAGAACCAACAGTCCATCTGAGTTAGCAGAATGCTAATCAAGCCTCGAATTTCAAAGATAGATTCTCACCTACTTGACAAAAGTAAAATATCAGTACAGCTAGCAGCATTGAAATGCAAGTCCTCTTTCTATGACTTATAAAAATTAAAGTTGTATTAAGTGTTTCTGTATTTAAAACAAATGCTTAAAATTTTGTTAAACTGTTTCATTTCCCGCTAACCACTAGCAATTACTAAACTGCGATCTAAGACATTTTATGTTAGTTTAAAAAAATTTAAATTTTTATGAAATTTTGGGGTTATGACAATTCATGTGTGGCTAATTTATGAAATTCATAAGTGGTGAAATTATTTGATAAAAGATTTAAAGTTCATGCATCTCTGATTTTGCTCAAAACACCAACACTTCCCTCCTTCTCTACTCAACCTCAACCCCATACCCAAGTTGAAAATATCGCACCCCCTAAATATTAAATCTATGTCAATATGCAATCAAGCCCCTAGCCCTTCTATCTTTCTAAATTTTCAAATCCTGGATGTAATTTCTCCATCTCAACCCAATGCCCCAATGACCGAGAAACACCCCCAATCAAAAATTATTTTTTCACCCCAAGTGGAGTGGTTTCTTTTTTATAACAGAAACTAAAAAAGGTTTATATACAACAGGCTATGCACAGCCATTCATTACAGAGAAAGAGCGGGAAATGAGAGTTCTTGCAGTTCAAAAATGGAGAAAACAAAACTGGTCCATGGGGATGACCAAAGAACTCCACAGAGAGTAGTTACAAAACATCTAATGCCTGGGGTAGTGTATACCCTGATAAACTAACTACAAAGTAAAAGACAATAAAACATAAAAACTTAGGAAGCCATTTAAGGATTTCCTGGAGGCTTCATAGGCTGAACAATCGATTCCTCCTCCATGGGGTGCGCTGCTACTGCTGGAGTTTCGATGGCCTTGCTGCATTCATTCATGCTTACCAAGCGCTGGAGGTTTTCTTGGATTCTGTCCACCTTGCCCATCATTTCCCTGAGGTTACTTTCATTGTCATCATTCCTTGAATCATGGTTACTGATTTGATATGATGTGTAGTTGACCACTTCACCCATGCTCTTAACCTCCTGAGCAATTTCCTTGTTGTCCATAATGCCAATGGCCATCATTTCGTAGAGGCACCTAAGGTTTTTCTTCAAGTCAGCTATCCCAACATTCTCAATAGCCTGCGACATTATGCCTTGTCTGGGAGATATTTCAATTCAAGAGAAATTGCTGTGGAGAGCATGAACAACACCGACAACCACTTGAGCCTAATCTTTGATCGAGAGACCACCGAGAATCAACTTGAGGGTATTGAGTTCTTGCAGAAGGGAGTCTCGGTTTGTCTTGCTTCAACAGGATAGAGTGTCGACTGCACCTTCTCTCCACCCTAAGTAGTGACAACCCAAAATCAAATTGCTTTCAGCTATGAAGGATTGTTCGTCGATGGAGAGGCTAAGCCTAAAGCCAATATGCGAAAACCACAGGGAAGTTCCAGAATGGGTAGTGCATACACATGTGGTGAAGGCAGCTAGAACCAGTCTTTCCTTCATGAAAACCTTGGTGAGAGGAAGAGTTTCCCATGGGATTTCCTGCAACCAGCCTTCGTCGACCCCTGCGATGACATCCAAGAGGATTCACTCTGGAGAAATCACATAGCGGACAGAGCCATGACCAATAATGGAATGAGGATGAGGACGAATTCGAGGAGAAGACATAGTGGAGGGAACGATAAGACCCAGAACGTGCGAGAGGAGGAGGCAATTAACCCGGGGAAGGTGAGCATTAAAGCCTGCAGGGACCGAGGGATGGTGAGTGCAGTGTTGAAGCCACGCGGCGGGAGGATGGAGAGAGGCGGGACAGCTCATAAAGACTGGAGGCCCTTCGGGAATGTCCATAAGGTGGATGCCAGCGGGAGTGAAAGACACGAGGCGGTGGTATGATGAGGGATGGAGTGATAAGGGTGAATGAGAATGGAGAAAAAAGGGTTGGTGGAGTGATGAGGGATGGAGTGATAAGGGTGAATGAGAATGGAGAAAAAAGGGTTGGTGGAGTGATGAGGGATGGAGTGATAAGGGTGAATGAGAGTGAGATAATAAGGGTTGTGTGAGTCTTTGGGGCCTTTAGGGAGAACATTAGATCCTTCATATTTTTCCATCGAGGAGTACAAATTGCAATGAGGGTAGAAACATGAATCCCGATGATCCATTAAGGAATTGGTATGAAGTGAGGAACTTGGCCATTTAGACTAATTTGACCTTGGGGGAGAGAGGCCCCCATGTTTTCCAAGACATCCACTGCTGAGTTGTTTGTGCGAAGAATGTGGAAAAATTCATAAGACTTAGACATGAGAGGAATGATTTTGTCGTGCAGGAGACGACATTTTATGGAGCCAAAGGTGTATCCATTGATCATTTTGAGAATGACCTATCGAGAGTCTCCAAAAATCGTGATCTTGGAGAGGTCTTTGTTGGCTAGAGATTTCATTCCCTGAAGGAGAGCCAACCATTTGGCCTCGTTGTTGGTCCTATGTCCAAGACCCCAAGTGAAGGTTTGTTCAACATGTCCTCTGGGATCCAAGAGAATCCCCCCCACACCTGCCACCCCTTCTCCAAGTGGAGTGGTTACTCAATAAAGATCAACAACAATATGGAGAGAATGAGGATCTAGAGGAAGAACATATTCTAAAGAAACCATGGAGGAAACCTTCATGAAAAGTAAAAAAAATGAAGAAATATCCATGAAATAAAAAATAATATATAACTTCAGCCATCTATTGAAATCTCTCTTGGGATTGGAGTCAAAATTATTTCTACCCAAATTTTATGAATGCAAAAGTTTCTAGACTCTTATGGCGACAGTTCTAACCCTTCATTGATGAAAGAATAGAAGTTTTCTTTTGGAACTGTAGGGAACTATCTAGTTGATTAAAGATAAAAACTATTTAAGATGTCACTAGAATGAAAAAACCTACAATTATCCTCTTCCGGGAGACTGAATTGGAGGAAAAAGGGATGCAAGAAATATGTAGAAAGTAGTGGAAGGTGTTGGACATATGGTGCAGTGTTTGTAGGTTCCCATAGTTGTTTTGATTTTTTTCTTGACCATGCTTTTATGGCCCATTGTAAACTAGTTTCGATCAAGGATTTGGGGTTGTAATCTAATCTGGGTTAATGGATCAGGGTTTTGGGTGTTATAATATTGTATTGTAAATAGAAAAGATAATACAATGAGATAAAGAGTGGATAAATTGTCGGGGATGTTGGTTTTCTTTATTTTGGGTTTCCAAATTAAATCTATATGTAATTTGTGTGTGAGTAATTGTTATAAAATTTTATAAACATTAGAACCTAGTAACTAATAATATTGATTATAGTTGAGATGTTTTATTTAGAGAGGTTAGAGTTCCTCCCAAACAGGAATTCCAAGCCAAGGAAGAAGAACCAAAGAAACTATAGTTTTACTTGGAGGGTGAAGGATCCAACTCAATAGAAGAAGACGAACCAGAAGAGGAAGAACCTCAAGTTACATCCTTAAGGAGATCAAGTCGTGAAAGAAGGAAAGCAAAAAGGTATATCGTGCCTGATTTCCACTCCAATTTTTTTTTATAACTAATGATGATCCTAGATCTGTTAGAAAGGTAGTGGATTCAAAGGATAGTAAACTTTGGAAGAAATCCATGGCTGAAGAAATGGATTCCTTGGCTAAAAATAAGACTTATGATCTAGTTGAGTTGTTTGTTTGTTGGAAAAAAATTACTAGTGGCAAATGGATGTTTAAGAAGAATTTGAATGCACAAGGTCAAGTGGAGAAGTATAAAGGTCGCCTATTAGCTAAGGGATATTCCCAAGTGGAGGGAATTGATTTTGGTGAGCTTTTTTCTTGTATTGATAAATTAACTTCTATTAGATCTATTTTGTCTATTGTTGTTGCTTATGATCTCTAAGTAGAGAAGAATGGATGTGAAGATAACATTTCAACATGGTGATTTGGAAGAATAAATCTACATGAAACTACCAGAGGGTTTCGCAATGAAGAAAAATAAGGACTTTGTTTTTAAGATGAAGAAGTCCTTGTATGGCTTAAAACGAATCACCAAGAATGTGGCATCAAATTTTTGATACTTATATATTGCGACTTGGTTTCTTAAGAAGAAAAGTTAATAAATGTGTGTAATCCAAGCAGGTTAGTGATGCTTTTATTTTTGTGGTCTTGTATGTTGATGATATGTCGCTAATTGGAAACAATAAGGAAATCATCAAGGATTTTAAGAGCTCAATTGTCTTCTAAGTTTGATATAAATATCTTGGTGATGCAAATTTTATTTTGGACATGGGAATTAAAAGAGATCAAGCCAATCCAAAACTCTAGTTAATTCAAAGGAAATATGTTGAGATATTATCGCATAAGTTTGATATGCAAGAATGAATGGGCGATTTATGGGCGATCAATGTCCATACATTTAAGAAGAGGTAGAAGACTGTCGGGTGATTTATATGCTCTTAAATCCTATTACATTAATTATCAACTAAGGATGTATCCTTCTGAAATGTAGGCACTATATAGGCAGTGGGTCTTATTAATAGTTTATGTTTCAATAGAAATAACTCTACTTATGAAGGACACTTAGATACTTAAGGAAAAACTTAAAGGAAAATCAATCAAATGAATAACGATATACATTAATATTTCTGAACACTTTAGATTGCCATTTCCTGAATGACAATTTTATAACACCATGTTACAATCTTTCATTTATCTCAAAGAGAAGAATATTCCTGTAACAATCATTCAAGCAATTTGTTCAACAACAACTAGTGGATAGATATTCTCTGCAACATTTTTAATGCACACATCAAACACATTCATTAAAAATATTATATGAAATAAAATCTTCACCTGACATGAAATGAAAGACAAACAATTTATAAAACCAAACTACTGAGCAAAAAAAACTATCCTAATGATGGTAATTCAACATAGACCAAGACACGAAAGACCCTTCCTATATTGGGCTGCAATGCAAGAAAAGTCACAGAGCTAAATGAAAATCAATACACTATGTTGCAAAACAACAAACTTGCATTAGAACTCATAATCAAGTTTTAATAGTACTTAACAATGTTTAAGAATTTTGTATGTCTGAATATGCGTCCTCTATTCATCTAAACAGATACACACATAATAAAGAATGGTTGATTCTTAATTTATCGAGGCCATTATTTATATAATGAATGCAATACAAGCGACAATGCTCGCTAGGAAAGCATTGAATCCCGCATTTTGTGATCCTTCCAACCAAATGTGACTAATTGGAGCTATGATCTTAACATAGTTTTGTTAAGTTTTAATAAATTTGCTTAGATGATATCTAAAAACAAATTACTAGAATATCACTGAAAGAACAACATGCACATAAAACATAGGAACACAAGAAAAAATAGATTTTCCTCGGGGAAACCACAAGGGAGAAAACCCCGCAAACATTCCTCATTATAGATCTTGACCAAAGCAGTGTAAAACCCAGACAACTGCTTCTTACTCCTTTCTAGCGTAGCAGTTATTCTCTCTCTTGCAAAACTGCTTGAGTGAGTGAGTACAAATGAAGGGGAGTGCCTCCCTATTTATATTCTTCTGTTGACTTGACCTCTAACTTTGTGGGGCCGAATTCACTAGTTGTCAGGGATGACTTGTCCAACTGGACATTACAAATAGCATTTATTATATTGACACTTGGGTACTAATGACCCGAATTACATTCAAAGGTTTACATTGCATCCTTCAATAACTCTAACAATACCAAACTCATCTCCAATAGGAGGAATACAATACAACTAGAATATCTTCTGAAGTTACATTATTTTAACACTCCCTCTTAACTAGGAAGGTATTCAACTATAGTAGCAACTGCTACTATTACAACTGTACAACTAACTGGTGAGACTCTATATGTCATAGGAATTTTTTATACAACATCATACATCTTCATCATTGATCTCAGTTGGATCTTCTTCTGTAATCATCTTTCTTCAATCTTCTTCTAGTCATCTTCTAGAACATCTTCTTGCAGGATTAGCATATGAATGTTGAATCATCTTATGGATCATCATCCATTGCTTCATCTTTTGAACCATATTCTATATTGTTCGTATGTGAATACTGGATCATCTTTTGAATCATCCACTCATCAACATCAGTGTGTGAACACTAAATCATCATTTCTATCATCATCATCTGAGTTGTCATCATCTGTAATTTCAGTATGTGAATACTGAACCATCATCATCTGCAGCTTTAGTATGTGAATACTGAAATATCATCACCTGCATCTTCAGTATGTGAATATTGAACCATCATCATCTGCATCTCTAGTATGTGAATACTGAACCATCATCGTCTATATTTTCAGTATGTGAATACTGAAACATCATCACCTGCCTCTTCAATATGGAAATACTGAAACATCATCATCTACATCAATAGTATGTAAATACTGAAACAATCAACAATATCGTTAGGATATTAGTGCTAAAAATAAAATAATCTACAATCTTATATCATCATCTGCATTACCAGCATAAGGATGCTGGAACATCATAAACATCATCATTAGTATAAAGATACTGAAACTATCACAATAAACATCTCAGCATCAATCAATCATCAATCAAGCATCTCAACAATCACTTGTAACCATCTCAACAATCATCTCAGCAATCAACAGTATGACTACACTATACACATCTCATCAAGCATATCATCAATCAGCAGTATAATTAATACTGACATTATCTTAAGCATACATCTCAGTTAGTATATCAACAATGAGCTAATCTTCTAAACAATCAACATACCAATGTTGAACCGATCATCTCAGCAGTCATCGGTATAATAATATTGGGCTAACATCTCAACAGTAATTAGTATAACAATACTAAACTAACATCTCAATTGTCATTAGTATAACAATACTGAACTATCATTTCATCAGTATAACAATATTGAACTAACATCTCAACTGTCATCAGTATAACAATACTGAACTATCATCTCATCAGTAAAACAATACTGAAACTATCATCTCAACAGTCATCAGTATAACCATACTGAACTAACATCTCATCAGTATAACACTACTGAAAGCAAATATCTCATCAATCAACAATACCGTAACAACCATCATGCGCTCTAACTATCTCGGAGTAGCATCACAGTGATTTCTCTAGTAGATCCACTCGAGCATTTTTTCTAGCTTACTAACTCTTTTGAGCCAACAAGCCTAGTTAGACAGATGGATCTTCCTGGGGACCAACAAGCCTAGTCCTAACTTACAAACCCACTTGGGTTAAACTGATCTAGTCAAGAATACTAATCCCCCTAGGATCAATAGGCCTCATCTGACTAACCCTTTCAGGCCAAACTGTCCTAGTCAGACTTACCCTACTCTAGACTGAGCTACTCACCACTACATCCTTCTTCCATCTACTCTCACTCCCTCTTTCTAGAGAGGTATTTCAGACTACACCAAGCTTGTATTGAAAGTATTCAAACTTTACACGAGCCAGAGGCTTAGTCAACACATCTGCCAGTTGTTCCTCTGTAGGAACATACTTGAGATTTATAGCTCCTTTTTGAACCATGTCTCGAATGAAGTGATATCTTACTTCAATATGTTTTGACTTATCATGAAACACTGAATTTTGTTTCATCTTGATACAACTCTTATTATCACAAAAGATATCAGTAACATCTATCTCTTCACCAAATAAACCTGCCAACATCTTTCGAAGCCATACTGCTTCACTACAAGCTGAACAAGCTGCAATGTATTCTGCTTCTGTTGTGCTAAGTGCAATATGGGTCTTCTTTCTACTGAACCAAGAGATCATGCATGATCCCAAATTAAAACAACCACCTGAGGTGCTCTTTCTATCTTTAGCACTTCCTGTCCAATCTGAGTCTGTGAACCCATGTAAACTTATCTCACTGTCTGAGGTATATCTGAGCCCATAATCTAAAGTCCCCTTTAGATACCTCATCACATGTTTTGCTCCTATCAAGTGAATGTTCTTGGGATTCACCATGTACTAACTTAGTGTGTTCACAGCAAAACATATATCATGTCTTGTATTTTTCAAGTACATTAGTGAACCAATAATCTGTTTATATAGAGTGGCATCTACAGCTTTTGATGTATCAGCATTTAGTAACTTCAAGTTTGTTTTCCTCAGAGTAGTCATGGCCTTACAATCTAACATTCCAAACCTCTTCAGGATTTCTACCATATATTTTCCGTGGTTTAGAAAAATCTCATCTAGGGATTACCACACTTCAAGACCTAGAAAGCAGTGCATCATTTCAAGGTCTTTCTTCTCAAATTTTGCATCTAGCTTCTTCTTTCATTCATTTATGAGCTTATCTTCTCCTGTTAGAAATAAGTCACCCACATATAAAAGTAGTATCATAAGCCCATCATTCTCAACCTTATAGTAAAGGTTTGAATATTCCTTACTCTTAGTAAAGCCTAAACTCATCAGGAACCCATCTATTCTTTTGTACCATGCTCTGGGTGCTTATTTTAGCCCATACAATGCTTTCTTGAGTCTGGATACATAAGCTTCTTGATCATCAGTCTCAAAACCTTGCAGTTGTTCGATATACACTTCTTCTTTTATCAAGCCATTTAGAAAAGTTGTCTTCGCATCCATTTGATGTAAATTCCATTTATTCTTGGCTGCCAAGGCAAGAACAGTTCTAATTGAAGTGTACCTAGCTACTGGAGAAAAGGTCTCTTCATAGTCAATTCCTTCCTTTTGGGAGAACCCTCCTGCTATGAATCTTACCTTGTACTTCTCTATACTACCATCTATAGAATGCTTTGTTTTGAAGATCCATTTTGAGGATACCACTGATTTGTATTTCAGTATTGGGACTATTTACCACAAATCATTCTTTATTATGGATTGGTATTCCTCGAGCATTGCATCAATCCATTCCTTCTGTTTTGTTGCATCTTCAAAACAAGTTGGTTCTTTATCAACTAGATCACTCATTAAGGCCATATAACTAGGATATGACTTTGGATTCTTTCTTTCTATAGTGGTACCTTTTGGGACACCAAGTCTTTTTGCTTCTTCAATTACATCACGAGCCCAGGCAAGATTTCGCTTTCGAGAAATCATTTCATTGGGAACTTCTTCAGGCAACTGAGGTTTAGTCATGTCATGATCCTCAGGTATCTGACTTTCTTCTTCATTCCTAACTGGTTTAGGATTCTCCGATACTTTGATATTTTCATGTTCCTCTTCATCTTCTCTATCTTTCGTCGATTTTCTAAAAGCTATGTCTTCGTCAAATGTTACATCTCTGCTAAGCTCAATCTGACGATATCCTAGGATATAGATCCAATAGGATTTTGACAGTTCACTATATCCTACAAACAATCCCTTCTTTCCTGAAGGTTCTAGATTTGTCTTTTCTCCTTGGGAAAATGAATATACACAGGGAAACTGAATATCTTTAGGTGACTTACCTCAGGCTTTTCTCCAGAGAACATTTCTTCTGGAGTCTTGTTCCCAAGGGCACTATGGGAGATTATGTTCTATACATATACTGTTGTTCTGGATGCTTCTGCCCACAAGTACATTGGTAGATCTTGATAATGTATGATGGATTTTACTACTTCCATGGTACATCTATTCTTCCTTTCTGCCACACCATTTTGTTGAGGATTGTAGGGAATGGTGAGCTCCCTCTTAATCCTAGCTTCCTTGTAGAAATCATTGAGTTCATTTGATGTGAACAATCCTCCATTATCTGATCTGAAAATATTTATTTTCCTCTTAGGTAGGTTTTCTATTAGGGCCTTAAACCCTTTAAACCTTTCAAACACTCCATCATTCTTTTTTAGGAAATATATACAAGTCTTGCGGCAGTAGTCATCAATAAAAGAAACATAGTAAACATACCCGCTTAATGAAGTTGTTTGTATTGGCCTGCATATATCCGAATGGATAATATCTAAGATCCCCTTTGCTTTTTTGTCACTCTTCAAATAGGGATTCTTAGTATTTTTTCCTTGTGCACATCCTTTGCATATACCTTCATGTTCTATCTAAATTTCTGGTAGACCAGTCACAACCTTGCTTACTATTGGAAGAGCTCTGTAATGAACATGATAAATCCTTCTATGCCAAACCTCACATGGATTTATTGTACTAGTTTCTAAAACTGAATGTGCATGTCCCTTCAGTTTGTATAGTCCTCCTTCTTCAATTCCAATTTCTACTATTTCATCTATGGTCCTTCCTTTTGACCACATGAGGAATTTTCCATCTATGAAGGCAACTCTGAATCCTCTCTTGTCCAAGGATGAAATGGATAGGAGGTTATTCTTTAGTCTAGGGACATATAGGACATCCTTCATCTTCATGGATTTCCCATAATCCAACTTATAGGATGCTTCTCGCATTCCTTTAATGGGATATTGGGAGTCATCTCCAAGCATTGCTTTGTGTAGTGAATATTTGTGTACAAGGCTTGATAGTGAGTCCTTGTAACCTGTCATGTGCTTGGATGCACCACTGTCTACTAACCAGGTGTCATTTCCTAGTGAGATTGATCTTGTTAGGGAATAGATCAATACATATTCTTCACTAGATTCTTCATCTTTCTTTGCTTCCTCTTCTACTTCTTGATCACTATCTTCAGCAGCATGAGCTTGGAATATTTTCATCTTTTTAACTCTTTCTGCTTTCATGGGACAGTTGATGGCAATGTGTCCCAGCTTGTGACAAGTGAAGAACTCATAATTTGAGAAGTCTTTCTTGGGTCTTTTGAACCCTTGATTCTTATGAGGATGTTCATGAATCTTCCTTTTGTGTTTGACTTTGGCATGGGTTGTTAAGGCTTGATCTTAATTATCATTTAGCTTCACTTCTCTATATAGGATTCTTTCTTCTTCTTGGACACATTCTTCCCATAACTTTCTAAATTTGGTTAGTTTACTTGTTGAGCAGATTCCTTGGATAAAAGCTTCCCAATTTCTTGGAATACCATTTAGGGTGGTCATCACAATTTCTGCTTCTTCTATTGTATTGCCAATGGCTTCTAGTTGATATCTGATTTGAGCCACTCTTGAAAAATAAGATTGCATAGTCTCTGAATTTTGATTCTTCACACTTTTGAGGTGATTCCTCAAAGTCATCTTCTTGTTGATATTTCTCCCTTCAAATAGACTGGAGAGGGCATCAAACATTTCTTTTGGAGTTTCTCTTGATGAGACTTGAGGAATCAAGCTATCCTTGATGGATCCAACTATGATCATATCCTTCTTATGCTTGGACTTAGCTTCCTCCTCTTCTGGTTCTTTCACTTCATTCTTCACAAATTTGTCTAGATCATTCTCTTAAAGAATGAGCATGATCCTATACTTCCATGCTTTGAATTTTTCAGCTCCTTCGAGCTTTTCATCTAGCTTGGTGTTCTTAATCATCTTCAACAGAATGAGAACTTCAAATGGAACAGGGAGGAAGAGTACTTACTTGAAGAAAATAGTTCCTGGCCGACCTCCTTCTAGAAGACCCAGGGTTTGATGTTGAAACCCTAATTTCTAAACTGGAAACCCTAATAGGGTTGAGAGGTGGAAAATATGCACCTCCTTGAGGCTAGATATACTGTAACTTGCTTTTCCCTATATTGTTGATGGAGTCTCAGAAAAAATGAAACCCTATTTTGTCCCGGTAGTAGTAACAGGTCAAAAACTAAAACTTCTCAGATTCTGGATCTGTCTTCACAGAAAGATGTGCTCTTCAAAGGTGAGTTGAGGGAGCCCTTTTTCCTGGCTGATCTCTTGAGGTATTTGTTCAGAATGAAAAACCCTAGTTGTGTAGTACCTCCTTTCAGGGTGGATCTGATACCATGTTAAGTTTTAATAAATTTGCTCAGATGATATCTAAAAACAAATTACTAGAATATCACTGAAAGAACAACATGCACATAAAACATAGAAACACAAGAACACAAAGATTTTCCTCAGGGAAACCATAAGGGATAAAATCCCTCAAAAATTCCTGAGTATAGATCTCGACAAAAGAAGTGTAAAACCCAGACAACTTCTTCTTACTCCTTTCTAGCGCACCAGTTCTTCTCTCTCTTGCAAAATTGCTTGAGTGAGTGAGTACAAATGAAGGGGAGCAACTCCCTATTTATATTCTTTTGTTGACTTTACCTCTAACTTGGTGGGGCCGACTTCACTAGCTACCAGGGATGACTTGTCCAACTAGACATTACAAATAGAATTTATTATATTAACACTTGGGTACTAAAGACCCGACTTACATTCAGAGGTTTACATTGCATCTTTCAATGACTCTAACAAGACAAAACTCATCTCCAATAGTAGGAATACAATATAACTAGAATATCTTCCAAAGTTACATTATTTTAACAAGTTTGTCTTGATCGAAATAGAGGATACACTAGTATGAATTTAGGAGTAGGAATTCTGCATTCTAAAATATCACTTTGACCTTCACTCAAGGAATTCATAAAGTAATTTCTTTGTGTTGATAATTTCATAACATAAAGCATGAAATTTTCCATGCAACCTGTCATCCTACGTGGATTTGATATGATGTTGGTGTGGAAAAAAACTGAGCTTGAAATGGCATTGTTATAGTGTTAGTTGACTAGAGTTTTGACCATGATTTGGTGTTTACCAAGTTTGATTTGAGATTTGTTTTAAGAACACATAACCATCTCTGAAAGATCAAGAACAATCTCCAAGTGGTGGTTCCTCATTTGGATTGGCGTAGCCATGAAAAACATTAAAGTTGTTACAATATTTGTGCAGTTGTTACAACATCTATGATTCCTATGGCAAGGGTTAGTAGAATGGTATTCAACCTATTTCTATACCAAAAAGTAGGAAATATGTGAAATAGACCATTTTTACCTTGGAATTCTCCTTGATATCCATACTTTGTAAAAAATGTGGCAAAAAGAGATAATACAGAGGCATATACGAAAGGAAAAAGATGTGACTAGTAGTGATGAAAGTGTCAAAATGAGGACCCAACATCTCCCCCAGTGGAAGGTGTCACATGTCCTAATGCAACTATACTATATAATATTCTCATGATCTTAGTACACCATTGATCCTCAAAAATTTGTCAAAATTAATCAAAAGTGTGTTTGATTCTGAGATACCTCATGTACTTGTTGTTGCATTAATTAGGATGTACAAGTTAAATGTTGCAAGTGGATATTTCTTCTTGTTTTTCATCGTAACCTTGATATTTAGCCTCCTTTTTATTTTGGCTTTTTGGCTCTTCTTATACCATTTCTTAGGTTGTTTCCTTGGCAACCTATTTTTGGACTCAAGTTGTTCATTTTCCCTTGTGAGCCTGGCAACATGACTCTTCATGCTTCATGCTCAAATTCTCTAATTTTTTCCTTCAAGTTTTCTATCTTCTTATTTCTCTTGTGTAGCTTTGAAGAGACATGCATAGGGTTTGGTTCCAGTTCCATCTCCATTGGATGTGGAGGAATATAATCATCAAATTTGGGCATGTTAATCTCATCTTTGGGAAATGGGGGAGAGCTTATAGTAGTGAATTTATTCCTCGACCTCTTTGGTGGAATTTTGAAAATAAAAACCTCATCCCTTGAATTGTCATGACCTATTTTTGAGGATAGATTCTTAAGAGCAATTATTTCATCTTCTTGTTCTTCGTGGCTTGGTCTCTTGAGTGAATTTTCAAAAACCACGATTTCATCCTCCTGTACATCATGATTGGGATTTTCCTTTGTATAAGTTGGCTTGTGTTAGATTTTTATCATTTAAGCAATTTGATATTAGGATCTTATCTGAGAGAATAACATGCACATCAATAATCACAAGATATAAGAGACACAAAGAGTTTTCCTCGGGGAAACCATAAAGGAGAAAACCCCGCAACTTCCTTAGAGATAGAATGAGCACCAATAACAAAAGTAAAACCCAAAAACAAAAATATGATCTCTGAAAACTGGTCTCTCTCTCACTTGTGCAAGCTCGTCCTCTCTCACTCATGTGCTACGGTTGAGTGAGTGTGTGTTACAAATAGAGAGGCTCACTCTCTATTTATATTAGTTTTTGACTTGACAATTAATTACCAGGTCTGAATTCACTAGGAGATTCTAATAACCCTAGTTCCCCTCAACTGTGGGGACTTTTCCCCTCGATCAACAAAGGAGGGTTAACCTCTATGACTTTGCATGACTTGATTACATTAATGATTCTCCCGATATGAACATTGGGTATAATAAAATACAATACATAAGATATACAACTGAATACATTCCAAAGTTACAAATACATCAACACTCCCTCTTAACAAGGAAGTTATTCTCTCGACACAGTTCATCAGCACAAGTCTTCATCACAGGATCATCATCAAAGCTGGATCATCATCATCACTGGATCATCATCAAAGCTAGATCATCATCAGACTATATCATCATCACTGGATCATCATCAGAATGGATCATCATCACTGGATCATCATCAAAGCTGGATCATCATCATCATCACTGCTCTTGCTATCTCGAGCAAATGGTGTTATCTCTTAATTCTACTCATCATCGGAAGTTCTACAGAGACAACCCTTTTTCATGGTGGTTGTAGGCCTAGACTGCATGTAGGTCTTCTTCTTTAGCGCTTATACCATCGGCATGGTAGGACACACCTACTACCATCCGAGAAAGGATCCAACACTTATATCCACCGGCATGGTAGGACACACCTACTACCATCCGGGAAAGGCTCCAACACTTATATCCACTGGCATGGTAGGACACACATACTACCATCCAAGAAAGGCTCCAACATTTACATACATTAGCATGATAGGACATACCTACTATCATTTAGGAAAGGCCCCAACACTTACATCCACTAGCATGGTAGGACACACCTACTACCATCCAGGGAAAGGCGCCTCACTTACATCCATCGGCATGGTAGGACACACCTACTACCATCAGGGGAAAGGCTCTACACTTACATCCACTAGCATGGTAGGACACACCTACTACCATCCGGGGAAAGGGTCAACACTTACATCTGACCATGGGAGGAACCGATCCTACCACCATGTCAGAAAGGAAAAGCACTTACATCTGACCATGGGAGGAACCAATCCTACCACCATGTTAGAAAGGCACAACACTTACATCTGACCATGGGATGAACCAATCCTACCACCATGCTATAAAGGCACAACACTTACATCTGACCATGGGAGGAACCAATCCTACCACCATGTCAGAAAGGCTCTCGGACTCATCACTTCTCCTTGGAAGGAACCTCGATCTAGAGAACACCAAGCTTCTCACTGAAGTACTCAAACTTCACTCTGGCCCTTTCTAGCATAGAATCACATCAGGGCTGATTACATCCAAGGATAACCTGTGAGCTTCACAGGACTGATTACATCTGAGGACAACCTACAGGACCGTTTACGTCAAATAAACCTACAGGCTTCTCCAGGTTTTTATGCTCTAAAGACCTATCTCACCAGCTATGCTAGAACTCCCTCTTTTGAGATATCTCAATCTGGATCACATACTAGAGCTTCACTAATCCTCTCTGCATCATTCAATAATGCAAGTCAGATCAATCAAATCAAATAGTAGTTTTCAAAAGAAACATACTACCTCCCAAATAGCTGAGCAAGTGGCAACATATTTTGCCTTGACTATTTTTAGCGCCATGCAGGAGTCCTTCCCGCTAAACCAAGAGATCACACCCAATCTCGTACTAAAGCGACACCCCAAAGTTCTCTTCCTATCAATTGCACTACCTGCCCAATTCGAATCCACATAATCCTCCAGGTTAATCTTCTAATTTGCTTCATACTTAAGCCCATAGTCAATTGTGCCCTTTAGGTACCTCACTGCATGCTTTGCAACCATCAGGTGAAGATGTCTCGGATCCATCAGGAACTGGCTCAATGTGTTCATAGCAAAGAAAATATCTGGTCTCGTATTCGTCAGGTACATCAAGGACCCAATCATCTGACGATACATCGTAGCATAAACCGTCTCTGATGAAGCATCACTCAATAGATTTAGGTTCGACGCCATAGGTTTGGTCATGGCCTTGCAATCCATCATCCTGAACCTCTTCAAGATATACAATGCATAATTCCCTTGTCCCGGGGAGATTCCATCCGCATTCTACCACACCTCCATGCCTAGAAAGTAGTGCATCATATCTAAGTTCTTCATCTCGAACTTGACAGCAAGTCTCCTTCTTGCAACTTTAATGAGTTCCTCTTTTTTGTCAGGAACAAGTCATCGACATATAACAGGAGCATTACTGGTCTTCCGCCTTCAACCTTGAAGTAAAGGTTGGAATCCTCTTTACTCTCAGTAAATCCTAGAGCCATCAGTAAGATGTCCATCCTGTCATACCATGTCGAACCTCAGGATCTTCTGCAGTCACTCCCTCTGAAGTGGAGCATCATTCTCCCTCTGCCTTTCGTACTCTATGTATTGAAACATTATGTACTAGAGTGATAAGTAGCTTCCTATGGTACTAATATCCTATCTATCCATCTAGGGTGACTAGATACCAAGATCCTCTATCTTGAACCTTTTCAAAAGTTCTTCTCGTACCCATTTGTGAGCTTGTCATCCTATATAGGCTTTCATCTTCAACCTTGTAGAAAAGGTTAAGATCTTCATCACTCTAGGTGATATTCAAGATCCTCATGTATGTGTTATCCCATGGGTACCTTCTGAGCTCGTACAAGGCCTTCTTTAATTTGCACACATGAGTCTTCCTGTCATGTGTCTGAACTTCCATTGGCTGCAAATGTCTCTTCGTAGTCTATGCCTTCTTTCACTGAGAAGCCTTGTGCTATGAATATTGCCTTGTATCCCACAATGTTTCCATCTACCACATGATGGATCTTGTAGATCCATATGGAAGACACTACAGACTTCCCTTCAGGTCTCGATACCACATCCTAGACATCTTTCTTCTTGAACTGGTACTCTCCTTCCCTTTCTTCTTGGCTACTTCTTCATAGCTGGAAGGTTCTGCATCAATGATGTCGCTCAACAATGTCACATAACTAGAGAGTTTCTGAGGCCTCTTAAAGCCTCTTCATACTATTCTTCATTTTGGATAATTTCTTGAACTTTCGTCACTTGTTCTTCGGAACAAGTCTCATCCTTCTTTTCTTGTAGGCGATTGTACGCGATCTTTCCTACAAGTCAAATGCATTAGTTGTATGGTTAGAAACATTTCATAAAGCATATTCATAATGGAAAATTCTTATGCGTAAATATATAATCATGTAACTATTTTATCCAATACAACATTCATCCATATCTCACGAAAAATTTCTAGATGCCTTCCATCTCTACCATGACATCATTGAGATTGTGCACTAATCCAATATGTCAGCAAAGAGGTTTCATTCTAGATAAGTAGAAATGGAGAGCTGTATAGAACCATGGGATACTTACCCATCACATGCATATTAGTAGTATACTGTCATTAATGCAAAAATTCTATCATGCATAACACATATACTGAATATAAACAAATGCATAACCAAACAATCTCATGAAAATGACATTTGAATACTTATCTCTATTTTTTCGTGGGTAGACTCCTTCTTGAGCCTTCAGCTTCATCATCTTCTTCATTCATAACAACATCATTCTTATCCAAATGCTAAGATGGATAAGAGGTTCTTCAAGAATTGAGTTCTTCATATTCATCATCGCTTGAGGGATCTTCTTTGAATTGTGAGCGCTTTTTCTTTAGTTGCTCCCATCTTCTCTTCTCTTATTATGAGTTGAGCTTCTTCTTGTGTGCACTCTTCCCAGAGTCTGTTGAAGGTAATCACCTCCTTCTGGCACACATTCCTCAAATGAATGAATCCCATGATCCTCGGAGGCCATTCAAGGTGGTTATCACAATTTCTGCATTCTCTACTTCTTCATCCACTGCTTCAAGTTGTTCTTTGGTTTGAGAGACCCTTGTAAAGTATGACTGTATGGTCTTTGCATTTTGGATCTTTACATTATTCAACTGGTTTCTCAAAGTCATATTTCTATTTATGTTCTTCCCTTAAAATAGCTTGGTCAAGGAATCAAAAATCTCTTTAGGTGTATTTAGGGAAGACACTTGTGGTATAATGTGATCCTTGATTAAATAAACAATGATCCACTTGGCCTTGACCAAGTTCTTATTGTGTAAGGCTTTAGCCTCACCTACTTCTGGAACTGGAACCTCTCCACTTATGTAGGTGTCCAATTAATTTCCTTCAAGAACCAGTGAAATCCTAAACATCCATGCTCAGAAGTTTTCAGTGTCACCAAGCTGGTGTGATAGGTAATTTTGAAATGAGAACCTCAAATGTAAATAGCAAAAGATTAGATCTTACCAATTTGAGGTGTCCATCCTGGTTCTGGAGCTGGCTGATCTAGGGTTTGTCAGAGAAACCCTAATTTTTCAAAACTCAGAATTTCAAACTTCTTATTGGATAGAAATATAGGCCTCTTCAAGGAGAGCTGTCCAATGTAATCTTTTTTCTAAAAACAGTGGAGGGAAGCTCCCAGAACATGAAGCCCAGTTTTCCAATTTATTCTGCATAAATTCCTGGTATTGTTTCTGCAGTATATTTGAAATTACTGCTCCTCTGTGTCTTAAAATTCTCACTGAGGTATCCTCGTCTGTCCTCTTTCCATCACTGCAGGTTTGAGCAGAATTAGTTTCCCCAATTGGGACATATGATATTTTTCCCAATCTGACTTATTTCAGGACTGTTCAACATAGAGAACTTGTACAAACTTCCACGTGTCACTATTTCAACTTCAGGGTATGAAATTTTTTCCATAGAAAGAACCATCCGTACCCTATCTGTAACATCTTGCAAAATTTCATCTTGACCTGTGTAGCTCGAGATATAGAAATTCTCCCTAGATGTCCTGTTTAGGGATGAATCCTGGGAGAGTTTGGAACCCTGAGTTGGAGGAATCATATCTCCCAGAATAAAATGAATCCGAGGATGAAATTTTTACACAGTGTTCACCAGAAATTTTTCTTTGTGCTGTAAAACTTTCAGCTTTTGATACTTCTCCAATCGTGCGATATAGCGAATGTACCAAAACTACTGGTTTTAGTATTTTAGGGTTTTCTGGTCCGGAGTCAAATTAGGGTTTGACTTTCCTGGAGTTTTACCCAACCAAAAATTTTGATCTTGGTATTTAAATTTATATTTTTAGGAGGAGAGAAATCCTATGCTGGGCTCACTAAAAAATTCCTCTTCTGTGAAAAGCCCTAATTTCCCGTAGTAGTGACTGAAAATGCCCGGATTCAAATTCTGCTTCGACAGAAAGATGCGCCCTTCAATGGAGAGTTAGCCTAGCCTCATTTTTCTGATGATCTATGGAGAGAGACCAAAAAATTAAGAAGCCCTAGATTTTGTAATTGCACAGTGTCTTCTTCTCAGGTTATCCCTAATACCATGTTAGATTTTTATCATTTAAGCAATATGATCTTAGGATCTTATCTAAGAGAATAACATGCATAGCAATAATCACAAGAGACAAGAGACACAAATATTTTTCCTCGGGGAAACCATAAAGGATAAAACCCCACAACTTCCTCAGAGATAGAATGAGCACCAATAGAAAAATTAAAACCCAAAAACACAAAGATGATCTCTGACAGCTAATACCTCTCTCACTTGTGCAAGCTCCTCCTCTCTCACTCATGCGTTACAGTTGAGTGAGTGTGTGTTACAAATAGAGAGGCTCACTCTCTATTTATACTAGTTTCCGACTTGACAATTACTTACCAGGGTTGACTTCACTAGGAGAGTCTAATAACCCTAGTGCCCCTCAACTATGGGGACTTTGCCCCCGATTAACAAAGGAGGGTTAACCTCTATGACTTTACATGACTTGATTAAATTAATGATTCTACCAATAGGAACATCGAGGTACAATGAAATACAATACATAAGATATACAAGTGAACACATTTCAAAGTTACAAATACATCAACTGCTTGGTCATGCTCCTTGTATGCCTACACTCAAGAGGAGTACTTACATTAGGACTAACTCTTCTCTTTTTCTTCTTTGATATCTTCAAATTTGGTTTTGTTTGTTGTGGTTTTGAACCCCTGGCTCCACGAGAGCTAGGATTCTCATCACCTATGTCATGAAGTTTTGTGACAGTGCCCCATGGAACCCTTTTGAACCAAAAAGTGTGCCAAAGTATCAATGCTCTTCTAGAATTCTTCCTTGACAAGAATATTGATTAGACTGTGGTCTACACGATCTGTTCTACTTTTTTAGGGTTTCCTTGAATACCCTTTGCCATCTTTTCATACTTTTCCATAAGTAAAAAAGAAAATTTATTGTCTTACCATATTGGAAATGAAATAATAACCTGATGTGGTAGATAAATATGATAATGTGCCTCTCCTCACAAGTGACATATTTTTGAATGAGGAAGAGGATATCTTGCCATTTCATTTTGAGCCATGTCTAAGGAACTCTCTTTTCCCAATTGGTGTTTTTCCTTGATTCCTACAAAAAATCCCTCCAAATTCCATCTTCCATCCTCATATTTTTTAACTACTCCTCGCCCTTTCATGGAAACCAAGTAACATTAACAATCAATGCTTCAAATACCTATAATTTTGAATTTCCTATCTGAGCTTTGGTCTCATTGAAACTCTTAGAAAATGCATGTTTGACCTTAGTATTGTTCCCCTGAAACTTTTCAAAAAGCTATAACTAGCCTACATATTTGAGCATATGTTTGCAACCTGACTAAGCTTCTAAAAACTCAATTCATGCGGTCTCATGATGAACTACTCATTTTCAACCCATAATTCAATGCATGTAGTACAAAGGAGATGTTCGGTCTTCAATTTGAAACTTGACATAGCTAGTCATATGGAGTAAGGGAGTGTGGAATGGTGGTCTTTTTTTGATTGAACTTAATTAAGGACACTAGATTTGTGAATTTCTCTAAACTATGCTTCATGTTTTCAACACTTGGATCAACATAATGGAAAATTCATAACATTTATTTAAAATCATGTTAAGATTCAAATTAAATTGTAGAAATGATTTTCGGAAAGAAGGTCGGTTTCTAAAGCATGACAGGGTATGATTACCCATGAATTAAATAAATCATTGCATATGGCGATAAAATTAATACTTATAATGGAATTATTGGAAGTTGGTTATGTAATAGATAAGTGAGGGATATGGTAATTTGATACCATGGATGTAATAAATATGGAAATGGTTAAGGTACGATAAAAGTTAAGGTTTTAGGAATGATGTTATGTTTCCATTAAGGGAGACTATCCAAGTTGCCTTTAAACACTTCCATACTTTTGATAAAAAAATATAGTTTGAAAATATTGTACCTATGTTACATGTATTGAGATTGATTCTACCTTGATTTTGATGAGGATTTGGATTACTAGAGTATTGAGAAAATGTTGATTATTGATTTTGAAACTTGACTACCTGAACAAGGAATATTCTTCTATGATTGGAACAAGTCTTATGTTGGTGTTGATCTTTGAGTATGAACAAAGTATTATGTTGATGATGAACCGAAATTCTGGAATGAAAGACTTGATATTGTTAATAAATTTGAATTTTGGAACCAAAGGTTGGATCTAGACACATGAAACTAATTTGAGAATGCTGAGTAAGATCCCATGAATTGATCATGGATTTAAACAAGCCACCGTAAAACAACCTTCTGATCTTTGAAGCAAAAAATGAGAGTCGTTGTCATAGGAATTCTAGCAACAATGTAATATGATAACCACTGTGTTTTGGCAATCCTAGTCATTCTTAAAAGTGTTGAGAAGGAACTTTGTAAGAACTAGTACTGGATAAGGTTAATTCCCTTCCTAGTATAGATGCTTGGATGCTGAAACATACTATAAAAGAGAGATCACTAATGATTGAAATTTCATAAAGAGATGGAATCTTCCCGGATTGAAACTTGAAGTGGTTGAACCTTTCAGTTCCTTACTGAAACAAAAATCAGGCTACTGGAAAATGAGACTAGAATTTGAAGCCTCTATGTTGAAATATATATGTTGAACCTTAGGGCTAGGAATTAGACTGCTAGCACCTTTCACAGTTGGGGCCTTGAAACTAAAGTCTTCAGGGTTGAAATTTTTTATTACTTACTACAAACACTTGTGCTTTTGAAACATAATGTAGGAACATGAATCTTTTGTAATAAATTGAGTTATGGATATGATCCCTGCAATCATGATATATGAAGAAACCTTGAACACTAAAACATAAATCTAAAACAATGGTAATCTAGAGCTAGTTACATGCTACTAAAAAGAAATGGAAAGATATTTCATTCTTAAACTCTTTCTAGCTAGGACTTTGGTTTTCAACAAGAGTTCATGTTTAGTTGTGCTAGAAGCCTAGTTTTCACAACTGAACATTTTGTTTTCTTTACTATTTTATATTTTTTTAATATTATATATTATTTTTTATTTTCATAGAAAGGAAAGAAGAATTGGAAAAGTAAGAGGAAAATTCCCCTTACTCACAATATCAATCTTGTATTGTTGCAATAAATTGTGAACAGATTCTTCTTTGGTCATGAGCTTCTAGTACAATCTCAATATGTGGCCATTAACCAAAAAAGAGATTTCTTCCTCATTGATAGTATTTACCTTCACGGAGTCATTATCAAATACAATCTCTATTTTGTATGGCCTTAACCAACAAATAGTGAGATTTCCTTTAAAAAAATTAAGTTAGAATAAAAAATGAGAACCCAATCACCTGGTTTAAATTACTTCTTTCTGATAAACTTGTCATGTCATTTCATTCTCTACCACTAGGTGAGGGTGATATGTTGAATGGAATCATGTGCATCTCATCTAACTCATTGATTTGTGTTATCCTGTTCTTCTTGGCATATGATAGCTCCATTCCTAAAGTGTACTATAGTCCTGAAGGTCTTGACTTGAAACTTAATAAGGAGAAGAACCTTCTTACCATATAATATTTCATAAGGTGTGAACCTCATTACGTTTATCTAAGTGGTCCTATGTGTCCATGACGCCTATAGAATTCAATTTTCCCAATCTCACTGATGGAGCTACATTGTATTGATTAATATAGCCTCCAAAACTTTGTTGGTAGATTCCACTTTCCCATTGTCTTGTATATGGTAGGGAGAGTATTTTTCAGTGTTTTATTTGGTACTACTATGTGATGGACTAGACAAGATTTGATTTGAATTGTAAAATTTGATATGTAATAATTTCTCTCGAAACACCAAAGTAAGTGAAAATATATTCAAATTATAAATACACTACTGGTTGTTCAGTTGCTTAGAGGAGAGTTTTAGATTCTACCCATTTAGTAACATAATATGTACATACCAGGGTATACCTCTTCTTTATTAACATTTTAGTGATTGGACCCACTAAATTTAGGGCCCATTTTTCTAAAGGATCAATGAGTACATGAGGTTGTAAAGGAATTTGATATGTTGGTACTAGTAAACACATATGCTTACAGTTGTTATAGCTTCTAATGTACTTCTTGGCATCTTTGAAAATAGTGGGTCAATAATACCCGAGATGCGGGATCTTATAGGCAGTTCCCTTATCGGCAAAGTTCCCTCCACATGGTTCATCATGACAATATTTCAATATGTAAAATACCTCATCTTCTCATACACACCATCGAATAATCAAATCAAGTTATGTATGAAAGAGATATCCTCCAATCCATGAATATGTGGCACTTAGTCCAATGCTCTTCTATTTTTCCCTCAGTGAGAGATGTTGTGGCAACTTTCTTGTAGCAAAGTAGTTATCAATATCGACAAACCAAGGAGAGTTAGTAGATATTGCAAACAAATGTTCATGAGGAAAATTATCATCCATGGGAAATATTTCACCTTCATTATGAATTCTAGAAAGAAAATATGAAACTAAATTTTCTTGTCCATGTCTAATTAAATTAGTGATAGTGAATTCTCGTAGCAACAAGAGTCACCTAATGATTATGCCATTTGTAATGGGTTTATACATAAGATACTTGATGGTAGATTGGTGAGTGTTGATGAAAACCTCAAAACCAATAATGTAGTTCCTAAATTTATTTATAGCATGCACTACTGCCAAAAACTCATTTTATGTGCCTGTGTAATTCAACTCAATAGGTGTTAAGTTATTACTAGTAAAAGAAATGACATAATTTAGTTGATTCTCTTTTTGTCCTAATATTACTCCAAGAGCAATATCGGAAGCATCAATTCATATGGTAAAAGAAAGGGACCAATTTGACCCCCTTAATATCGATGCTTCGGAAATATTTTCCTCTAATGTCTCAAAAGAGCACACTTTGAAAATGAAGATCCCAAAATAAATCAACATCCTTAGTAAGATATTTAAACAAAGGTGCAACTATTTTTGTGAAAAATTCTATGAAATGTTTGTAATAACTTGCATGTCCTAAAAATAACCTTACATATTTTGGAGTTCTAAAGACTATAATATTCAAGAGGACTTGAATATTCGCTAGGGTCAACTTTAATTCCTACACAAGAGATGTGATGACTAAGAACAATACCTTCAATTAGCAACATAAATAAATTTTCATTACTTAATGTAAGGTAATTAGTTTCTTGGCATCTGATCAAAACCTTCTTAAGATTCTATAGTGCTTCTTCAAAAGAGTTACCATAAACAATAAAGTCATCCATGTACACCTCAACACAATCATGAATCAAATTAGAGAAAATACCCAACACTACTCATTGAAATGTAGTTGTTGCCTTACATAATCCAAAAGGTAGCACTATGTAAGCAAACCTACTGGATGGGAATGTAAAGGTTTTTTTTATCTCGACCTTCAAGTGAAATTTGTATCTGATTATATCCAACGAAACCATCAAGAAAAGAAAAATATTACTTCCTATCTAGTGTATTTAGGACGTGGTCGATGAATGGAAAATGAAGCAATCTTTTGAAAGTGGCTTTATTTAATTATCCTAAATCAATATAAACACGCCACTTACCAATATTTTTGAGTACTATGGCTAGGGATGAAACCCATTCACTATATGAAATTGGGTAGATGAATTTTGCATTGAGTAACTTTTGTAACTCTCCTTCACAATTTCTTTAAGAGTTAGATCATGCATTTTTTGGGTTGTCTAATAGGTCGGACATTCTCATGAATATAAATGTGTTGAATACAGGTTTAAGGATGAATACCTTGCATCTCATTATACTCCTATGCAAATGTATTGGAATGTTCATGTAGCACCTTAAATAATTGTTCATGTTGATATCTATCAAGTCTAGAATTGATATTGAGAACTTTCCCTTGACTGATTTGAAAAGGGGCACTCAAGGAATCCGAAATTGCATTTATAGTTGATGTAGTATTACATAGTGATGAAAAATTGTTTAAGTCACCATTTTCTTGTAAATATGCACTCAATATATGATCAAAAGTGTGATAAGATGAACCAAAATATTGTGAAAGATATGAATTAATAAGAAAATTATTAATTTGGTTCTCTTTAGTATTTTCCTTAAAGTTCATAACTTGGTTTATGGTGAAAACAAGTTGTATAATGTCTTCATCATTGTTTGTGTTATCAAGCCATACATTTTTTTCTAGATCAGTTAAGGATTTATTAGGTGGATAGAGAGTCACCTTCTTGACAAAATCACCATGTGAGATAATCATGTTTCCAGACCTGCAACCATTAAATGCATATGCAGTATATAACCATGGTCTCCACAAGATTAATGGATGTCCTACTAAATGAGACTTAGGTTGTAGAAAAATAAAATCAGTAGGATAGTCCCACGAAAATAAGGAAACAACAATATCATATAATACACCCTTAGGTTTTATCTTAGATATACTAGTAATTCCAAGGCTGTAGGTGTAGGACAAAAATTACAGAATTGCAATTGTTCCATGGTAACTATAGTCATTGTGTTGAGTGAATATCCTAGGATGATTAAAGTATTTGAGATGAGTACATTATTGATGTGAACTTAAACAACAAGGATTCCAAGATCAACATATTTAGCTATGTAAATTTGTCATGACATCAAGTCTATTGATCTTCCAATAAATTGAACAGTTGGTGGTTTTTTTTCTTCCTTCCCAGTTTTCTAAGTCATAATTCCCTAACTATTTTTGCATATATTGGAATGTATTTTATGGCTTAGAACAAGGGAATTTTGATACAAATTTTCTTCAGTTCAATGACTAAATTTAATTTAGAGTAGATTATTGGTTTATCCAAATTAAACCTATCTAGATAGGGAGGAGTTTTAGATTATTGAGGTTGCCCTATGTTTGAAGAAGAGGTTTTCTTTACTAGGGAAGGTTCCATCATTGTTTGATCGATCAAGAGTTTTTTCCTCAATTTATTCCTTAATGATGACTAGGGAACTCTTCTTAAGCACCTTTCTAGATCTTAAATGGTTATTTCGTAATTTTACTGGAGTGATCAAATATGTAAAAAAGGGATGTAGATCAGTGTTGAAAAAAGGTTGTTCTAACTTATTATTTGGGTCATGTATTGGTTGGGTAGGTATTTAGGAAAGCCTTTGAGTTTATTTACTAGATTGAAGCTACAATTGTTGTGGTTGTGCAACTTGTTTTTGTTTGTCCTTAGTAGGATATGGTTGTTGTAATAAAGGATATTGTTGTTGTAGCCGTTGGAATTGTGAAGGGTACTGTGGTTGATATGGGCAAGAGTAGGAACAAATATTCCCATAAGGAGGTCCTTTCAATCCCTGTTGCTAAGGTTTTTTTTTCATATGTTGTACACGCCATGCTTGCCAAGGCATGGGGGGATTCCAAAATGGGGGTGTGTATTTTTGGATAGAAAAATATGAAGAAAAATGTTGTGTAATGTCTTAAGGAATACCTATTTCTAAAGGATTCCAAGGTATTCATGGTCTAAGAATGCAGATTTATTATATCGCTTCATTGCCTCTGAATGATAGAGTTCCTTGAGTTTCAGTAAAGAGGGATAGTTATTTTTTGGATGCTTCTCTACAGAAATGCCACAAATTTCAATAATATTAAGAAGACATGCTCTTAGTGTATGTTTCTTCCTACATCTAGATAAAAATATAGAGAAATTTGCATTCACTTCTTCTTGATTCTTTTTAATTTGTAAAGTATCTAATCGCAAACTAAGAGTACCAATAATGTCACTTTTGAAATTCTCTAACAAATTTCCCAATTTATCCCTAATGACCCCACTTGTGGCTAATTTGGAAACTTTAGAAAGAGTGTCTCTATATCGATTACCATATCTATCTTCTCCACGAGAATACATCATTCATAACTCATCGAATGCTTGAAAATTTAATTGGGATACACCATTAAATTAAAAAAATATTAGATTCATCTTTGATTCCTCCCAAGCAAATAGTTTTTATAGTGCCTTGTTTTAGTTTACTTTTCTTAGATATTTGAAGGTTGTACAAATATTTCAAGATAGCTCTTTAATCTCTCATCTTCTTTTTTGGTCATTCTAAATATTTATTCTTCTAAATCCCTAGCTTTGCAATACTCTTGATATTTCTTCAAAAATGGCTTACATATGTCATCCCTAGTTCTAATTTTGTTTCATCCTAACCCCATGAACTAATGCAATGATGCATATTTAAGAGTGGTAGGAAACAATTTGAGTTTATGTGCACTATTGGAAAATCATAACCATGACAAAGAATATCAAATTCAAAAAGGAAAGACTCGAGATCTTATGATACCATTCCATGAAAATGTGGTAAAAATGGAGGAGGAATGTTTTTCATTTGTACCACTATTATTGGATCCATGATTGGAAATCCAAACAATTCCTCTCCTTCTTATGCCATTTTTATGCCTCCAAACAAGATGTACCCAAAACGTGGAGATTCCGATTCTTGGATTGTATTGCTCTCATACTCTAATTTTGATTGTCCACTTGTTTCTCTAACCACTATATCTTTTGTTGTATGCTCAATTATAGTCTCCACAATTGTTGTGTTTTTTACTTGTGGACTTGGCAAGGTGACTAAGTTCCTTCTTGCTTGTCCTCTTCGAATTGTTCTACCTACCAATTTGTTAGTGGATGAGGGGGTTCTTACAACACCCCAAATGGAGTGGATGAAAATGTTGAAACTATTCTACCTTTTAAAAATATGCAGTCATCATATTTAGGCCTATTCATGTAATACCAACATAATTTGGACTTAGTGAAAACAATACTCACTATAGTTAATCTGCAGGTTATTACCTCTTGTCTTACCATCCCTAATCCACCGAATCTAAAATGTTAGTATTGTAAGAATTCAAATGCAAGAGAAAAAGAATTTTAATGATATCTCTAAAAGTAGAGAAACAAAATCTATAAATGCTCTAATCCCTTTTAGCATTTCCTTAGAAATGATGCCAAAAATGTCTAGTGATTTATATGCTTTTAAATCCTATTGCATTTGATTATCGATCGAGGATGTATCCTTGTGAAATCTAGGCACTATAAATGCAGGGGAGCGTATTAAAAACTTTTATTTCAATAGAAAGAACTCTCCTTATGAAGGACACTTAGCTACTCAAGGAAAAACTTAAAGGAAAATCAATCAAATGAACAACTATGCTACAATAATATTTATAAACAATTTTGTCACATGCCCCAATTTTGCAAAAATAATATTATCATATTTGATTTTTATTTCAATACAATATGTTAAATTTTATGCTAAGTTGTAATTGATGACTCAGCAGAGTCAAGGATGTTGAATGTAATTCTGAATATTTTAATTATAAATAAATAAAAGTGGAGACAACAGCTTGGGAGAGCTATTAAAAGAGTGTTTACTAGTCAAGTTGGAGGAGGAGACTGGGTGGAGAGCAAATAGATAAGTGGCAGCATCCTCAAAGTCTTCCAATGTTGCAGGTGGCAACCTCCCTACATTTGGGGTCATGATCCCCCAAGAAAGTGGGATCAGAGCAGGTGGCTCAATTAATGACAACTGACCCAAAAGACCTAGGCAATATTAATAAAAATGCCCATTGAAGAGAGCTGAAGCTGCTCATTCCAGGAAGCAGATCATTCAGGTGAATAAACTTCAAAGGATTTCAATGGCAAGGGAATTTGTGGAATGTGTTTGACATGTTAACTATAGAAAGGGGTCTAGTGCAACTTTTCAGCTGAAGGATCTTACTGCTGAGTGCAGAGTTATTACTGAGTCATTGGACTAGTATTTTGTTTGCTTGCTCGAGCAGTTCTCAGCCAAGGAGACCAGGAATAGGCTCGGGGGTCCTGAGGAGACGTTGTTTGAACGCTCTCCAGGAGTTGGTAGGGAGGAACAACCTCCCAACGCCGTTGTTGTCCAACTTAAACAGGTTCTACAGTCTTTTATTTTACTGTGTTAAAAGTTTATATGTGAGATTGACTGATTAACGAATGGTTAAATGTTTAGCAGTAATCTGATAGAGATTGTAATCTTTTAGTTATTTGAAATATTGAATCTATAATTGATGAAAAATAATCCTAACCTGTGTTTTTCCACATCTGGAGTGGACCAGACCATACTCCAGCACAGGCAGTGTAATTAAATAGATTATAGATAGGTTAGAAACCTGAAATGAACTGATGTGTTATGCAGTAATTTATTCTGTATGTAGTTTTTATCAGAGAAGAACATTATCATGTTAGTAAGTTTATTGTTACCTAGATTGTTGTTGTAAAAATGATAGAAAAGGAATAGCCAAATACTTTACAGATAGCTGGTTATTATATTATCAAGTTATTCAAACAAATAAGTTATTTCTTTTACGCATTACTTTATTCTATAAATTATACTATTAACCTGTAACAGAGGCAAAAGAAATAACTTAGATAAAGCACTCATTTTATTCTGCGAAGAAAGAATAAAGTTGTTTTTCATAGTTTATTTTACTGTTCATATTATCTAACTATATCTACAAATGTTCATACTTCAAGTAGGGTAATAGTAGCATAAATAACTTCTATAAACAAATTAAATACATCAATGAAGAACATTGTAACAAAGAACAATAATAAACTTATTTATATTTTTATTTAATTAAAACAACTAGAATACGATGGTAAATAACATTTGTTAATGCTATTTATAAAAGAATTAATTTATTTAAATAATATAAACAAGAAGTTAATTATAAAATAAAGTACAGGGTTGAAACCTTAGTAGCAATAACATTGAAAATAATAATCATTAAAACAATAATCCAAGTATATGTAATAATTGTTATCAAACTACAAAACTATGGTAGATTATTACAGTCCATTAAGGACAGTGAAAGGATAAATTTGGAAATATAATACACTATACACCTGTACAATATTTAAATCAATTAATTATTAAAATAAAACTAGAAGAATAAATTAAAGAAGTTATTTTACACACAAGTCACCTACAGGAAACTTAACCCGAATATCCGAGCTTGTATTAAACAATTATAACATGATGAAATAACAGGTTAAGCTACTAACAGTATCATTAATACGAACTAATTAATATTCAACAAAGTTTTCTTTTACACAGGCGAAGAAGGTAAAAACCCTAGCTCGTGTTCTGAGCAAACAGTCGCCCAGTATTCAATTACTATCTAAAATAATTACAATCGTAACCTAGGGTAAATATATAGCTTATTTTAGAAATAGCATTAAAACAAAATTTATTCCACATACACAAAGTTACAAAATCATACACACGTGAAACAAATCTAAGTTAAATACCGACTGTCTTTAAGGATTTTCCATTGCTTCCACGAGCTCGAAGGAGAAACTTAAACAAAACTAACAGAGTACAAAATTTAGCTAAAAGATGAGCACCCATATCGTAATATGGAGTGTTTCATAAACAACTATTAACACAACTTTGTACAAAAAAAAGTAAACACATTTACAAGTCACGGCTTGAGCCGGAGTACCCTGCTAGAAGCAAGGGTTTAACAAAAACTAAACTAGTAGTCTGAAGAATAGTAACCCATGAAGGGTAACTAACAGGACATAAATTTCCAACTGGAAACTATCCCTTCAGGACTGCACAAGTAGAGAATGCCATTGTTAACCAAGGCTTACCCATAGTCAGAGTGCCAGATCTTTTTTTTAGAGTATCGTTGCCTTGAGACGAGCGAACTGTCACCTACAAGTAGAAAACCTAAGTTAATTAAAATATATTTCAGAACTGTAAACCGAAGTAAAATCTAGTTTAAGAGTTCTAAGAGTTACTGTACCTAAAATTGAAGGTTAGGGAACCACGAAGGAATAGAAGCACCGCCACCAGCGAAACAAAAAGCCAAGTCTTCATTCTCGTAGCGATAAAGGAACCAAAGACTCATATACAAGCCACTGACAACAGTAGAAGAAAGAGGCATGGGCAACGGCCAAGAAAGAACCAGACAGCGAAGCTGAAGCTGTCACCAACAATGCAAGGCATGGAAATGAGTTTCACAAACCCTACGACAAGGACAGTGCTGTAACCGCAGCAAGAAAATTATTTAAATTATCTCTGCAAGGGCAAGACACAGAGAAAAAAAATAAAGAGCCACTCGCAGGCTGTAAACCTTATGCCACGACTCTCTATAGACCTTGCAGAGATAAGACACACAGTTCACATAAAGAGTTTAGAATGGTTAAGGTAGGCTGAAATCAATTTTATCCAGGACTCGGAGCGTAGCTAGCAACAACAAGCTACCATGGCTGCCATGAAAGAAGTTGCAGAGCGGCCCAAAGGCCCGAGAACTATGGAGGGAAATAACAAAGAGTAGGGTTACGACGAGTTTGATGAATCCAACACTTGGCTGAGAGAAGACCACATGGTCACTCTAAATTTTTAACCATGCAGTGGGTCGACGCAATAGTTACCTGCTTTACAATGATAAACAATAATTTGGATCATGGTGCATATTGCATAAAAAAACCTTATTATTACCTTGTAATCGATTACACCGCATATTGTATGGTATGATAGTTTAGTACCAAAGTTAATCACGTTAAAACTATACGTTGACTTAACAATCGGTCTCACCTTTAAAACTTTAGTTTACCTCGAAATAATTCATGCATAGAAATATATATATCATCGTCAACCATATGTTAATATATTGTAGCATCGAAATTACATTTCAGATATTGGTAAACCTTGTTCTTAACCTTGACCTTGAGTCGTGTAGCAACCATGTGTTATATGGGAGTTGCCAAGCAAAAAGGTATTATAATCATTTAACCATTATAGTTTCTATTTGTAGCAAACATTTAGTCTATGCATAGTTAATTTCGTTTCCAACTACAATTCATGTTGTGACACTTATAAGGTTTCACAACATAGTATTAAAGAGAATCATGAACTCTATTTTACTCATGTTTATAACTTTGAGCTTTTTATAAACTTGTATGTCTATAAACCAGATAGTTTATGCATGTTACAAGTCTCTTAGAAACCAATAAATCAGTTTGTAGCAAAACTAGAAATTTGGCTAAGTATAATATAAGAACACTTTGTTTTAAATTCTTTTACATAGCTCAGGTCAACGAGACGTTAAAAGAATAATGGTTGATTTCTCAAACATGGCAATTGCTATTATTCCAACATGTCTTGTGAAGAAGTAAAAATGGATTTAGAATTATGTAACCTATCAGGTGCTTAGCATGGTGTAGAAAGTCGATCGTTCTCGAAAACATCCACTTCAGTAAACTGTTATGGATAGTAACTTAATACAAGAAAAGTATTTTAGAGAAATAAGTAACTGATCTGGAACTTTCCTACTAGAGTCTAAGTCTTTAGAACCACATGTTCTGACGTATTGATAAGAACTTTATAGGCAGTAAGCTTCTTTGCAGAAGTTAAATGTCGAACAATTGGTTATATTGATATTAGAATTCAATAATGTATAAATATTGATAGAACAATCATTACAACATTACAGACTTTGCACACTAAAGTAGAAGTTTCTTGCAGCTAAGATTACAAGTTGAAAGCCAAAGAAAGTATTTTACTGTCGCTACTTACAGTAAAGAAAGATATTCAATTACCTGCTTTTCGCGTACAAAAAAAATAAATGAAGGAAACAAAATTGTTTTACCTCACGGAAGTAGTTTGAAATATAACAGCTTATTTACTGCTCATAATTGCAAAAAGAAATATTGCTGGATACTTTATAAAATTTTAAATCATTAGTCGTTCAATCGTACCTGTAAAACCTGTAAGAACAAGTAAGCTTTCTGCGTTAGCATAAACGCTAAGTAAGCCCCGGATTTCAAAGACAATTTCCACCTACTTGTCATAAATAAATTTCATTAGTAACTGAAAGCAGAAATAATGCCCAAGTTAAACTAAATCTTATATCAAAAAGGAACTGCTGAGATAATATAATTGAGATTATGTAAAACTAATCTATTAACTGTTTCGTTTATTGCTAACCTTTAGCTGTTAGTAAACCGCAGTCCCAGCATTTTTATGTTACTCAAAATTTTAAATTTTTGTGAAAATTTGGGGTTTTGACATGTGGTATCAGAGCCAAGTTCAAACACTAGGCCTTGATGAAGCCCAACTAGTTTTTATGAAACAGTAAATTTAATTTTTTTATTTATACTAATGTATTTTTTTTTAAATGTTATTCAACATAGAATTACTTTCTGAAGTTTAACAAACAGGTATGGAAAGGCTGGAAGAATATGCAGAGGAGGAATCTCCAGTTACTGAACTAGAAAATTTACCAAGAGATACTATACTAGAGGATTTAACTACCATTTCCTCATAATTGTTACAAACTGTAAAAGACCTAAAATCTGAAATGGAGTCTGTAAAGCGAGAAAATGAAAGGATTCTGAGGGCTCAAGAAGAGTTGAACCAAATCCTAACTGAAAAGTTTCAAACTGAGAGTAGGGGTAGAAGAACAAAATCAGAAGATACAAGTCATCAACGTAAATCTAAAAAGATGAAACATACTAAAACTGAAAGTAGTTAATCTTCTGAAGTGTTTGGTGAACAATGAAATTACCATTCTACTAGTGACAGTAGTGATGATAATCAATACATAAAAAAGAGGAAATACAAACCTTATGAGGAGATTTCCGGGGAATTCAAAAAGATAAAACCACCAACCTTCAATGGAGAGACTGAGATGGGGGAGGAAGATGAATCCTGGTTATCTGGGATGAAGAAGTACTTCCAAATATATAACTATTCTAACCAGTTAAAGGCTAGAATGGCTATTTATAACCTCTTAGGAAAGGCCGACATTTGGTGGCAGGACTTGAAAAGAGTTAAGGGGATAAAAGAGAAAAATGTAAACTAGAGTACCTTTAAGAGGTATTTTAAAAATAAATTTCTGTTTGAGTAGTATTATGAGGAGAGGGAAAAAGAATTTTATGAGCTGAAGTTAGGATCAATGACAATGAAAGATATGAATAGCAAGTTCTTAATTCTACTTAGGTATGTACCATACCTTGTAGATGAGAAACCAAAGGTACAACGATTCCTCAACTGTCTACATTATCATATTAAGGATATGATTCAATATGATAACCCAAAGACCTTGGAAGAAGCTATGAGAAAGCTAACTTCTGTTTTGAGCAGAATCAGAAGAAGGAAAGCTTGGCCAACTGGAAGGCTAAGAAAAATAATAATTAGTATCAACAAAAGAAGAAGGATTTTGTGCCCAACAGAAATTCTAAGAACAATAAGGCTAGAAATTATCCTAATAACAAGAACTTCCAAGGAAATAAGAACAATACACCCAACAATCAAAATAATTCTAAAGGTAAGGAATTTGCAAATAATCATGGAATTTTACCAAGAACTTTGAGCGCAAAGAGCCTATCAAGTGCTGGGAATGTAATGGCCCACACTATGCTTGAGTCTATCCAAATCGGAAGAAGAGTGTTAGCAATATTCATACCATACAGGAGGAGATGACCATTTGGGAACTAGCGAGGACCATGCCCAGAATCAACGCAGCCTTGGAGAATCAACAAGCTGAATATCAGACTTCCATGGTGGAAGTAGAAGGTATGATAAATCGGACCCCTGTAACTATTTTGATTGATCCAGGAGCTAATCTTAGTTATATTGCACCTAAAATGGTAGAAAGATGTAAGTTATCTGTTGAAAAATTTGAGAATTATTGGTTAGTTCAGTTAGCCACTGGTGCTAAAATAAAGGTAACTTGTTTTGTAAAAGAATGTGTAGTAGTTATGGGTAATTTTGAAACTGTTGTCAAGCTTAATGTTTTTCCTCTTGGTTCTTATGATTTGCTGATTGGTATGGACTGGTTAGAACAACATAGATTAATTCTAAATTGTTATGATAAAACCTTCACATGTTTAAACAGTGACGAAAAACCAGGAAGTGTTAAAGGAATCCCTAGAAAAACTACCATAAGGCAGATTTCTGCCCTACAACTTAAGAGAGCTGTTAGAAAGGGATGTAAAGCTTATGCGGTAACAATAACTGATGAAGAGAGTCTAATTAAAATAGATAAGTTAAAAGTAGAAGACATACTAGTCTTAAGAGATTATGTTGATGTATTCCCCGAAGAAATTCCGGGATTACCTCCGAAAAGGGAATTGGATTTCACCATTGAGCTGGTACCTGGTGCAGTACCTAGTTCAAAGGCCCCTTATTGAATGAACATATTGGAACTTAATGAATTAAAATATCAATTAAAAGAATTAATTGATAAAAAGTATATTCGACCAAGTGTGTCTCCCTGGGGGGCACCTGTCATCTTTGTTAAGAAAAAGGATGGAACTATGCGACTTTGCATTGATTACCGTCAGTTAAATAAGATGACCATCAAAAATCAATATCCATTGCCCCACATAGATGATCTGTTTGATCAACTACGTGGAGCCAGTACAGTGTTTTCAAAAATAGATTTAAGGTCTGGATATCATCAAGTAAGGATTAAAGATGAAGACATCTTTAAGACAGCTTCCAGAACTAGATATGGTCATTACGAATTTGTCGTAATGTCCTTCGGGCTTACCAATGCTTCAGCCATTTTCATGTGTTTAATGAACAACATTATGCATAAGTATTTAGATAAGTTTGTGGTCGTGTTTATCGATGACATTCTAATCTATTCAAAAACTGAAGAAGAACATAAAGAACATCTAAAAATTGTTTTGCAAGAGTTGCGAGATCATCAACTCTTCGTAAAGTTTAGTAAATGTGATTTCTTTAAGGATAAGATTCAGTAGTTAGGTCATGTGGTGACCAAGGAATGGATTTCAGTAGATCCTAAAAAGATAAGGGCAATCGAATATTGGCCGGTTCCTAAGGATGTGACGGATGTTCGATCTTTCATGGGCATTACCGGTTACTACCGAAGGTTCATTGAAGGTTTTTCGAGGATTGCAAATCCAATAACTTCCTTGCAGAAGAAAGGAAAGAAGCTCGACTGGAATCAGAAATGTGAAGAAAGCTTTAAAAAGTTAAAAACTTTATTAACCAGCACACCTATTTTAAGAATAGTTGATCCTAATAAAGAATTTGTAGTGTGCACCACCGCCTGTAATGATGGCTTAGGCGGTGTGCTGACTCAAGAAGGGCATGTTATTGCCTATGAGTCTAGAAAGTTAAAAGTTCATGAAAAGAATTATGCAACATATGATCTGGAATTAGCAGCTGTTATACATGCCTTAAAGATGTGGCGACATCACCTAATTGGCAGATAATTTGTTTTAATGACTGATAATAAAGGATTGAAGTATCTTTTAGATCAGCGTAATTTAAATGCCAGACAAGCTAGGTGGTTAGCTTTCTTAAGTGAATATGATTTTGAAATTCAGCATATAAAAGGTAAAGAAAATAAAGTTGCTAATGCATTAAGTAGGAATGCAAGGCTGAATTTTGCAGCAGCTATCAGCACTTATGCTACAGATTTGGATGAACAGCTTAAAGAAGGAATAGAACAAGATGAAATTTATCAGAGTTTGCAAGCTAAAACTTAAGAAAATCCAACAGAAAACTTAAGTAAAAGTTATAGTTTAAATGCAAAAGAATTTTTACTGTATAAAGATAGAATGTATGTACCTAATGTACCTAAAGTTAAGCTATTAATTCTAGACGAAATTCATAAAACTCCCTACTCAGGTCATCAAGGTTATCAAAAGACTATAACTATGTTAATAAAAGAGTATTTTTGGCCAAATATGAAGACTGAAGTAGCAGAATATATTGCTAGGTGTTTTGAATGTCAACAGGTAAAAACTGAACATCAACACCCAGCTGGATTGCATCAGCCATTACCCATTCCTAGCTATAAATGGGAGATAATTAGTCTAGATTTTATTACTAGGCTTCCTAGAAATCAAAATTAGAATGATTCTATCATGGTAGTAGTTGATAAGTTAAGCAAAGCAGCTCACTTCATACCTGTTAAGACTACTTATAAAGCCGCAAGCATAGCTGATATTTTTCTAAAATAGATTTTTCGATTGCATGGAGTACTAAAAGTCATAATCTCAGATAGAGATCCTAAATTTACAGGAAACTTTTGGAATTCTTTGTTTAAATGGTTAAACACTACATTAAATTTTAGTACTTCATTCCATCCTCAAACAGATGGACAAACTGAAAGGGTGAACCAAGTACTGGAAGATCCATTAAGAATGTATGTGAAAGACCAGCCAAGTAAATGGGATGATTATTTACATCTGGTAGAATTTGCTTATAATAATAATTATCAGACATCAGCTAGATTTAGTCCTTTTGAAATTTTATATGGAAGGAAATGTAATACTCCTATCTCTTGGAGTAATCCAGTGGATAGATTGGTATTAGGTCCTGAACTGTTAAAAGAAATGGAAGAAATTGTAAAACAAGTGCAGGGAAATTTGAAAGTGGCACATGATCGACAGAAAAGTCAAGCAGACTTAAAAAGAACTCCAAATGAGTTTCAAGTAGGTGAACATGTGTTCATCAAGGTAAGGCCCAAAAAGAGCTCTATGAGATTGGGGAGTTGTTCAAAATTGACACCTCGTTACTGTGGTCCATTTGAAATTCTATCTAGAATTGGACAAGTAGCTTATCAATTAGCATTACCACCAAATTTAAGAGTACATAATGTTTTTCACATTTCCGTATTAAAGAAATATGTTCATGATGCTACTCATGTTGTTAACTAGAATGATGTACAGGTGGAACCAGAAGGAGATTTTCTAGTGGAACTGGACTATATCATCGGGCCCAAGGAGATCATACTTCAAAACCGCACCATTGGACAGGTGAAGGTGCAATGGAAGCACCTTAGTCCAAAGGAAGCCACCTAGGAATTGGAAAGTAATATGCGAGATGCATATCCAATTCTATTCCAGGGGGATTTTGAGGATGAAGAATAAATAACATCGAGAATGATGTTATATTCTAAGGGGGTGTGTATGTCACATGCCCCAATTTTGCAAAAATAATATTATCATATTTGATTTTTATTTCAAGACAATATGTTAAATTTTATGCTAAGTTGTAATTGATGACTCAGCAAAGTCAAGGATGTTGAATGTAATTCTGAATATTTTAATTATAAATAAATAAAAGTGGAGACAACAACTTGGGATAATTGTTAAAAGAGTGTTTACTGGTCAAGTTGGTGGAGGAGATTGGGTGGAGAGCAAATAGACAAGTGGCAGCATCCTCAAACACTTCCAATGTTGCAGGTAGCAACCTCCCTACATTTGGGGTCATGATCCCCCAAGAAAGTGGGATCAGAGCAGGTGGCTCAATTAATGACAACTGACCCAAAAGACATAGGCAATCTTAATAAAAATGCCCATTGAAGAGAGCTGAAGCTGCTCATTCCAGGAAGGAGATCATTCAGGTGAATGAACTTCAAAGGATTTCAATAACAAGGGAATTTGTGGAAGGTGTTTGAGGGGTTAACTGCAGAAAGTGGTCTAGTGCATCTTTTTAGCTGAAGGATCTTACTACTAAGTGTAGAGTTATTACTGAGTCATTGGACTAGTATTTTGTTTGCTTGCTCCACTAGTTCTCAGCCAAGCAGACCAGGAACAAGCTCGGGGGTCCTGAGGAGACACTGTTTGAACGCTCTCCAGGAGTTGGTAGGGAGGAACGGCCTCCCAACGCTGTTGTTGTCCAGCTTAAACAGGTTCTACAGTATTTTATTTTACTGTGTTAAAAGTTTATATGTGAGGTTGACTGATTAACAAATGGTCAAATGTTTAGTAGTAATCTGATAGAGATTGTAATCTTTTAGTTATTTGAAATATTGAATCTGTAATTGATGAAAAATAATCCTAACCTATGTTTTTCCACATTTGGAGCGGACCAGACCGTACTCCAGCACAGGCATTGTAATTAAATAGATTATAGATAGGTTAGAAACCTGAAATGTACTGATGTGTTATGCAATAATTTATTCTGTATGTAGATGTTATCAGAGAAGAACAATATCATGTTAGTAAGTTTATTGTTAACTAGATTGTTGTTGTAAAAATGCTAGAAAAGGAATAGCCAAATACTTTACAGATAGATAGTTATTATATTATCAAGTTATTCAAACAAATAAGTTATTTCTTTTACGCAGTACTTTATTATGTAAATTATACTATTAACCTGTAACAGAGGCAAAAGAAATAACTTAGATAAAGCACTCACTTTATTCTGCCAAGAAAGAATAAAGTTGTTTTTCATAGTTTATTTTACTATTCATATTATCTAACTATATCTACAAATGTTCATACTTCAAGTAGGGTAATAGTATCATAAATAACTTCTATAAACAAATTAAATACATCAATGAAGAACATTGTAACAAAGAACAATAATAAACCTATTTATATTTTTATTTAATAAAAACAACTAGAATACGATGGTAAATAACATTTGTTAATGTTATTTATAAAAGAATTAATTTATTTAAATAATATAAACAAGAAGTTACTTATAAAAGAAAGTACAGGGTTGAAACCTTAGTAGCAATAACATTGAAAATAATAATCATTAAAACAATAATCCAAGTATATGTAATAATAGTTATCAAACTACAAAACTATGATAGATTATTACAGTCCCTTAAGGATAGTGAAAGGATAACTTTGGAAATATAATACACTATACACCTGTACAATATTTAAACCAATTAATTATTAAAATAAAACTGGAAGAATAAATTAAAGAAGTTATTTTACACACAGGTCACCTACAGGAAACCCAACCCGAATATCCGAGCTTGTATTAAACAATTATAACATGATGAAATAACAGGTTAAGCTACTAACAGTATCATTAATACAAACTAATTAATATTCAGCAAAGTTTTCTTTTACACAGGCGAAGAAGGTAAAAACCCTAGCTCGTGTTCTGAGCAAACAATCGCCCAGTATTCAATTACTATCCAAAATAATTACAGTCATAACCTAGGGTAAATATATAGCTTATTTTAGAAATAGCATTAAAACGAAATTTATTCCACATAGACAGACTTACAAAATCATACATAGGTGAAACAAATCTAAGTTAAAGACCAACTGTCTTTAAGGATTTTCTATTGCTTCCACGAGCTCGAAGGCGAAACTTAAACAAAACTAACAGAGTACAAAATTTAGCTAAAAGATGAGCACCCATATCGTAATATGGAGTGTTTTATAAACAAGTATTAACACAACTTTGTACAAAAACAAGTAAACACATTTACAAGTCACGGCTTGGGTCGAAGTACCCTGCTAGAAGCAAGGGTTTAACAAAAACTAAACTAGTAGTCTGAAGAATAGTAACCCATGAAGGGTAACTAACAGGCCGTAAATTTCCAACTAGAAACTGTCCCTTCAGGACTGCACAAGTAGGGAATGCCATTGTTAACCAAGGCTTACCTGTAGTGAGAGTGCTGGATCTTTTTCTTTAGAGTATCGTTGCCTTGAGACGAGCGAACTATCACCTGCAAGCAGAAAACCTAAGTTAATTAAAATATATTTTAGAACTGTAAACCAAAGTAAAATCTAGTTTAAGAGTTCTAAGAGTTACTATACCTGAAATTGAAGGTTAGGGAACCACGAAGGAAGAGCAGCATCGCCACCAGAGAAACAAGAAGCCAAGTCTTCATTCTCGCAGTGATAGAGGAACCAGAGACTCATATACAAGCCACGGACAATAGTAGAAGAAAGAGGCATGGGCAACGGCCAAGCAAGAACCAGACAGTGAAGCTGAAGCTGTCACCAACAATGTAAGGCATGGAAATGAGTTTCACAAACCCTATGACAAGGACAGTGCTGTAACCACAGCAAGCAAATTATTTAAATTATCTCTGCAAGGGTAAGCCACGGAGAAAACAAATAAGGAGCCACTCGCAGGCCGTAAACCTTATGCCATGACTCTTTACAGACCTTGTAGAGATAAGACACACAGTTCACATAAAGAGTTTAGAACGGTTAAGGTAGGCTGAAATCAATTTTATCCAGGACTCGGAGCATAGCTAGCAACAACAAGCTAGCATGGCCGCCATGAAAGAAGTTGTAGAGCGGTCCGAAGGCCTGAGAACTACGGAGGGAAATAACAAAGAGCAGGGTTAGGATGAGTTTTATAATTCCAACACTTGGTCGAGAGAAGACCACGTGGTCACTCTAAATTTTTAACCATGTAGTGGGTCGATGCAATAGTTACCTACTTTACAATGATAAACAATAATTCGGATCATGGTGCACGTTGCATAAAAAAACCTTATTATTACCTTATATTTGATTACACCGCATATTGTATGGTATGATAGTTTAGTACCAAAGTTAATCACGTTAAAACTATACGTTGACTTAACAATCGTTGTCACCTTTAAAACTTTAGTTTACCTCGAAATAATTCATGCATAGAAATATATATATATCATCGTCAACCATATGTTAATATATTGTAGCATCGAAATTACATTTCGGATATTGGTAAACCTTGTTCTTAACCTTGACCTTGAGTCGTGTAGCAACCATATGTTATATGGGATATGCCAAGCAAAAAGGTATTATAATCATTTAACCATTATAGTTTCTATTTGTAGCAAACATTTAGTCTATGCATAGTTTATTTCATTTCCAACTACAATTCAAGTTGTGACACTTATAAGGTTTCACAACATAGTATTAAAGAGAATCATGAACTCTATTTTACTCATGTTTATAACTTTGAGCTTTTTATAAACTTGTATGTCTATAGACCAGATAGTTTATGCATGTTACAAGTCTCTTAGAAACCAATAAATTAGTTGGTAGCAAAACTAGAAATTTGGCTAAGTATAATATAAGAACACTTTGTTTTAAATTCTTTTACATAGCTCAGGTCAACGAGACGTTAAAAGAATAATGGTTGATTTCTCAAACATGGAAATTGTTATTATTCCAACATGTCTTGTGAAGAAGTAAAAATGGATTTAGAATTATGTAACCTAGCAGGTGCTTAGCATGGTGTAGAAAGTCGATCGTTCTCGAAAACATCCACTTCAGTAAACTGTTATGGATAGTAACTTAATACAAAGAAAAGTATTTTAGAGAAATAAGTAACTGATCTAGAACTTTCCTACTAGAGTCTAAGTCTTTAGAACCACATGTTCTGACGTATTGATAAGAACTTTACAGGCAGTAAGCTTCTTTGTAGAAGTTAAATGTCGAACAGTTGGTTATACTGATATAAGTTAAATGTAGAAGTTAACCTCCATGGAGCCTCATCACATGGCTTAGGACCAACTGGAGCTCGAGATCCTCCCTTTTTGGATCTAATATCCACCTCACCCATGAGATCCTCAACAATACCTATCCTCCCATTCCTTTAAATACTAGCTCACCCCCCATGGGCAAGGGGAGGAAGAATTGTGTTGCATACCCAAAATATGTCAAAATCATTCTTGAGTCTTTGGAGGCTAGGTAAAGTTAGATGCATGCTATCGCCTTTCACACACCTAGGGGGGGACATGGAAAAAATATTCGAGCCACTAGGTGTGTCCTTGGGGGCAAGTCTCAAGTCAAGACTGTGACCTTGTCCTTGACTCCTCCATTTAGGCTAAACTCCTAACGAAGCCAAGGGGGTAGACCCTATTAAGTTACTAAGGAAAATTACTTTAGTATGATGATGTTAAATTGAGATAGTTGCTTAGGAGTTTTGAAATTAACCATAAATAACCATAGATGACAAGATGAAAAATAAACACAATAAAGCACAATGCTGAGACACAATATATATATATCAAAAGATTTAAACACAGAACCAGTGCCTTGAAAATGGAGTCATAAAATAATCAAAGTAATTTCATGTTCTTGGAGTGAATGTTTTGCAATTGCCTCTTGGTACGTTTTAATTTAATGTGAAATATGAGTGGATTAAAATTAGGCGAGGGGAGACTCCAAATATACCCAAGGGGTACTTCGAGTATGTCCAAAAATAAACCTTCAAGGCTACCCGAAAGGAATGTGTGGGATGAATGGAGTCTCTGAGAATGTGTTCATAATACACCTGAAGGTGTAACAGAGATCGGCGCCCTGAGGTCACTATCTAGGATTTCCCACTTCCTTTGGGTATTTTTCCATCGTTTACGGTTTGATCGAGGCATTGGATTTTTGCCTAATGGTGGTTAATTGGGGAAGGTGAAGACTAATTAATATAGTCACTCACATTGCTTTTGATGTAGCTTGACTGATTGGATGAACCAAATCCAAGTGCAGAGCATATACACCGGAGTCTTGTCAATTTTACTAAATTTTAAAGGATTTTTTTTTGAAAGAAAAACCTTCCAGGAACCTCTTTCGGTCCAAGTGGACCTCAATCAGGGAATCAAGGAAGGGGTTGATTTTAAAATATTTTTTGCAGAGATTAATGATAAGCATCAAAAAGGAAGCAAACCACAAGTTTTCTAATTAGTCCTACCATGCATCTATTTCCCCTTTCGGGTCAATCGGGAAGTCATGGGGTAAGTATTAAAGTTACTTTGATATTGTAATATGGAATATATGATAAAGTAATCAAATCATATTATTCTACATCAATGAAACTAATCTAGAGCAAACAAAAATAAGAAATTGAAAAAATGACGCGAATCCCCCTAGGGGGATGGGGAATGGGCTCGAAAGAGCCTATTCGGAAATAATTTTTATTATCAGTGGTTAAAATATCAGAAAAATGATATGAATCTTTTTGTTCCTTATACAGGATGAAACCAAGCCTTTACAAAATGCCAAAAGTAAAGATTACAGTCAAAAGGGAGACCCCTGGGGGGATTCGGATGGCCCAAAAGCCACTTTCGAACAGCAGATTCTCCTCTCTATGTTAGACCTGATAAAATACAGCGAGCTTATTAGAATGAAATATTCCAAAGAATACTTTCAAAGTACCTTTGGGTCAGCCTACTTTAAACCAAAAAAAAACTAAGTTAAAACTAGTTAAAACGGTAAAAAAGGAACCAAGGAAAGCAAGCTTTCCTTGGGGTCTTGGCTTGCCTTTGGGGAAACCAATTTTATATGCACTGATTGATGGATTTTGTCTTTTATAACAAAAAACATAAATCGAATGCATGCAAGCTACAAATTTTCCTTTAAAACACAATGCAAAAAGGACGATTTCTTTATGCTAGATCTGTGATGCTTATGGAAAACTTTGAAAAACAGAGATCTAGCTTTTGAGATTTAAGATAGCAGATCTATATTAAATTTTACTTTATAATTATAGATCTAAACAACTCAAGGCTACAAACCAAGTAACCAGGTAAAATTTTAAGATTTTAGAAGGAGGAAGAGATATGGAGAGGAAAAACTTGTTTCTGCAAAGAACCAGCCAAAAGGCTTCGTAGTGGGATGTCGAGGGACTATGTCTTTCAGAGATGTTGAAATTAATGTGGAGTCAAACTATATCCACGATTCTTCCCAACTAAGCAACCTGTAAATCAATCACAAAACTTGCAAACCCATCAGATTTGGTGATTACACATAAATCAAAGCTAAAGCTACATGCATATAAACTTATAAACATGTCAGATCTAGATTTTTAAGTACATGCATTCAACATAGAGGAGACAAGTAAACTTACTTATAGCCTTCTAATTCCAATGATTAGGTCAACCAGATTCATAATCCAAGATGCAAAAAATTGAAACAATACACAGATTACCTCATGAAGATCAGACAATAATGGCCCACACACAATTGCACCACACAATTAGCCTCCAAAGCTTTCTTTATTGCAGAAAAATTACAGAATATTGTATCAATTACAACTAGCAAGCCCTTCAATCCAACTCTAACTATCTTGGAAGAGGAAAACTGTGCTTTATTTATAACAAAAAGTGGCAACCTAGCCGAGGGGGGGCGCAATTCCCAAGGACAGAGAGACTGTAGTTGTATGTGGAGTCAAGCCGAGCTTGATTTGAGTCTATCTGAGTCTGATCTGAGTCTGACTGAGTGTAACTGAAAATCAGAGAGCTGATTGGACTAACACATCAACCAGTTAACTGAAACATTAACCAAATCACATCCAGATGGACCCACACGTGTGGAGGAGAGAGAGAGGGCACAATTCCCAAGATTGCATGCAATAATGTACTGTCTGTTCAGCCCAGATCAGCTCCTTCTGTCAAGGAATGGTCAGATCTAGTCAATCCCAAGCTGATGAGACTGATTTAGTCAAATCGGAACAAATTCCAATGATTTAGGATTTTGAATTTTCTCCATTATTTAATTAATTTATCAATTAAATAATCAATATTTGATTTTTAGGGATTTTTGACCTGAGTGATGGACAAATCACTCAAAACTTAGAAAAAGTGGGTCTATGGGTTTACATGGCACTCTGAGCTTGAAAATGAGCACCCCCATGATTGAAACTGATTTCCGAGCCCACTTTTATTACAAAACCAATTTTTCCAATTAGACTATTAAAAAATAGCCTAAGTTTTGGGGAAAAATTAAAATTAAAAAAACTTAAAAAATTAAAAAAATTAAAAACCTAGGGGGACTTAGAAATGTTCATATGAATCGACCATTATTCCTAGCATCTTTATACATTGACATATAGACTCTAATAACCTCAATAGGCCTAAATGCCAAGCCAACCACCCCAACTTTGGAGGTATTGAGTGAAAAACTCAGAAATTATCAGTCGTTTATTCAACAACCACTAATAACCAAGGGAAAAAAACACCCTGGGCTGATCGGATTGACAAATAAAGTCTAAGAGACCAAGTCTTTTATAGACACTATCATGCTAGAACATTTTATTACAACTCCCCTATGGGGTATGAACATGTGATATAGTACAACAAGAACTTCCCAGAAGCACTTCCGAAGGTCTTCTGAAGTCCGAACAAATCATCTTTGTCCGGTTCACCAAGATCACTTGATAAAAAACCACTAAGTACAACTTAGGTGGTAACAAGGCAAGGATCCATTGGAAGGAACTCTCAACACCAAGGCATGAAGGTTGTAGTCTCTCCAATCATTTATTAATAAATAATGTATTTTCTTTCCCATATTTACTGTTTCATATGTATGTATTGCTTGATTCCTTGGTCACAAGCATAGATCTAGTTTATTATATTGTATGCTATCATGTTTTCTATGTTGTCTTCCATCTTTTATAGGTTCTTCTGCAGTAATATTCAAGGATAGTGAGGACAACCTTTGAGGAAAGTATTATGGCATCATATTCTAGTGATGAACCAGATCTAGGGAGATTTTAGCATTCTGTGTTTGTGCTTTTTCTAGATCTGAACCATTCAGACTAGGGAACTAGCTCTTTTCCACATGAGGTGCATATTTGCATATTTTAGGAGGTGCATATTTTCAGCTAAAATATATTAGTAACATTTTCTCTCTCAGGACGAAACACACTAGTCTAGGCTAGTGTTTTGGGTTAGGGACATCTTTAACTGCCCAAAAATTTAAACTCAAACCTAGTGTCCTTTCGTTCAAGAAATCCAATCTCATAAATAAAGACACTGAAAATCTCCTCTAACACAGGATTCAAGCATGAGGTCGTGCGATACTGAGTTATGGAGATACCTCTCCTATACTGGGTTGAGCATACACCAGAGCTGCTGCATGTTTGGGGACTTAGTCAGTACATCATTCCAGCCCCGTGTGGTGCCCAGTACTGTTTTGATTTTTGGTTTTTCTACCCCGCCCATGTGCATCGGCTGGACTGACGACTGTTCTTCCTGACTTTCTTTGTGATATTGGTAGCCTTAGTATTGGACTCTACACAGGTTATGGTGGAAGTCTATTTCCACTATACCTAGGGTAGGCTTGGGAGGAAATCCTTTACATACAATTTGGGAAAGTGGTTTGGTGATTCAAGTGCTTGGACCCAAGGCGGTGTATTATGTACCCTGAGTAACTATTCTTTGTCTTTCACTGGTAAGTTCTGGGCCCTCATCATCCCAGACTCTCCTTTGGAAGGTATCCTTATGTGCCTGGTCTTAATACATAGGATTTTATTCTAGTGGTGTGTTCTTTGTGCTGTTGGTTTCTAGTTGACCTCAAACTTTGATTTCTTGTTGAGTCAGAAACAATGGCTAATGCCCCTATGGACACCAACTAGGAGACCCCCATTCTAGGGGATTCTTGTGCTTTTCCTTTTACCAAGAATGTTGGTGTTCCCTTGATGGCCACTTTGAATCTACTTGGATTCAACCTCAAGCTATTGGTTTGGTTGTTTTCCACTCTGACTGTCCTGAATGCTCATGATGCTTCTCAAGTAAGCACCTTATATCAAGGGCATCAAAACAATGTCTCCCCTTCTTCTGTAGAAACCTCTCCTCTTCCAAACCTCATGCGGTGAAATTTCTAATACTAGTAAACTGTAGTCTAAAAGGAGTAAAAGAAGGAAGAATAAGAGAGAGTCACGAAAGAAAAGGGGAAGTCACCTAGCCTTTCAAGGTCATGGTGGGGGAACACACTCAACCTCTACAAGTAAAGTTGACCCTAACCACCAAGCCTATGGAGTTCATATTAGGGACACCTATCCAACCTCTACAAGTCATGTTGCACCCAACCACCCACCCTCTGGAAGTCATTCTGGGGGAACTCACTCAACCTCTACAAGTCATGTTGATCTCAACCACCTAGCCTCTAGAAGTCATGCTAGGGGCACCTATCCAACCTCTGTCGATCATGTTGAACCCAACCAGCCATCCTCTAGAATTCATGTTGGGGGAACACACTCGACCTCTCCAAGTCATTTTGGCCTTCACCCATCCTCTGGAAGTCATGCTGTGGGAAAACAACCAGCCTCTGCAAGTCATGTTGGACCCAACCACCCAGTCTCTAGAAGTCATGCAAGAGGAAAACAGTCAGCCAATGCAAGTCATGGTGACACCATTGAGAAAACCAACCATCCAAAATGCAAGCCTAAGTTCCCTTGTAATATTTGTGAGGGAGACCACCTTACTCATTAGTGCCCCGCCATTACAGAGGTACTAAGAGTTTGGTTCCAAGGATATCATGTTCTTGAACAAATTGTGATTTCTCAACAACCCATTCAACCTTCTGTTGATCAAGTGGTTGAACCAATGCAATCTTTGGTCAATCCCACTCTTTCTTCAGAGAGTGACCTTTATCAAGTGATTGAACCAATGCAATATTTGGTCAATCCCACTCTTCCTTCGGAGAGTGAACTTTATCAAGTGATTGAACTGACACAATCTTTGGTCAATCCCACTCTTCCTTCGGAGAGTGACCTTCATCAAGTGGTTGAATCAATGGAGTGTTTGATCAATCCCACTCTTCCTTTGGAGAGTGAATCGTCTGCTAGTCATGTCTTCTTCACTGCCAGTTCATAACCTTCTCGATAAGGGGGCATTGACTTCGCTTCGACTGGACCCCCACCAAGACCTCAGATTTCTTATTTTAATTAGTATAGCCTAGATGAGCCGCGTATTCCTTTAGATGCACCTTTTCAAATAAAGGTCCAAATTGGACACTACATGATTACTCATTGTATTGTATATGAAGGATCCTCTATTAGTATTTCATCTACACGTGCTTGTAGAGGCATGGGATCTCCTAGCCTTATGCCAACTAATAGTTAATTTCTGACTTTTGATAGAAGAAGTAGTTAAACTTTGGGAATTCTTACTCAAACATATGTTACTTTGGGTGGGAATACTGTAGTAGTTGTATTTATGGTAATAGTGGACCCCTTGGACTTCAATATGTTCCTTAGGTGTGATTATGTTTATGCTATGCAAGATTTTGTGTCAATGCTCTTTCATGTGATTTAATTTCCTTATAACGAAATCATTGTCACTGTCAATCATATGACATTTATTGATCCCTCTTCCTACCCAACTGGAGAACAAGACTTTCCTTTGTTGATTCCCAGTGTTTTGGTAGACACTACCCCGCCACTGGTGAATTACGTGGCCTCATATCCCTCATGTCCAATTTCTACTGAGAAGAAGCCTCTGCATTCATGCTTATCTTCTTGGGACTCGGTCTCAGCAGTTGACCAGGTAATCTATTGAATGGGGACTTTGGAGCTTTCTCTCAACCCTATTAATCCAACTGAATGCTTAGACATGTGTCCTATCTGGGATGGTCTCCTTCATTCAGATAAAGTATTCCTAGAGTCTTTGATACAGTCTGACCTTCTTATGGATGTTGATTCAGTTGTGGTTAAATCCAACCCTGACTCACATGTTGAGTTTGATATGTATGATGATCGATCCTTCCATGTTTGCATTCTTGAGTCTTTGGACTCTCTCATTGAATAGTAAGTCAGTGACCTTGATGAGTTTGATTTTGCTTGTATATTTTCCAACTCCTTTGATACTAAGTTTGTTCTGAAAGACTCTATCACCCCTCTCAACTTTAGCTTTGATTTTGAGTTCGATCTTATTGATTATAAATCCTCAGGCCTTGGCACTAACGAGTCTTCTTCAGTTGATTATGCCTTTACTTTTGTGGAAGATAAGAAAGTTGCAAGTGTTTATACCAAAGTGACCTGCATCAGATCTTTTCTTCTGAATATGAGCTTGATACCATTGTTTCTAGAAGACGGGATTATTAGTTGGATTCACAACTGTTTACTGGCCTCACCTTTTTGTTCAAGCTGTAACTGGATTCCCATGTATTCTACTCATGCTTATGACACTGATGTCAACTTCCATGATTTTAAATGATTGTATAAGCCCTCATCTCTGCTCTCATTACCGCTCAACTTTGTACTATTTTTCCTTTGCAACTTGGAACCCTTTACCTGGAGGAGATGTCCCCCGAGTGTCCTTACCTTGCTCATGTTCCTTGTACTATTCTTAGGTCTTTTCCTCATGCTTGGAACTAGTTCTGCATGCCTCTGACACTTATCTCCTCGCATTTAGAGAATTCTTCCTGCGTTCCTTCGAGCTCATTAAAAATAGTAAGGAGGCCACGCGTTGACTTTTTTCGGCTCATTAAAACTTTACGGTAAAGGTATATGGATTTACCTTTAATATCTGTTCTGGCTCCCTAAATATGACTAGATTGTCGATTTCTCTTGTCCCTTCAAACTCATTAAAGGATGTGAAGCAACATCCACATAGGCATAAGTTTATCTCTTTTCTGGGCCATGTGGATTACTTACGAAAAAAGGAATTCTCTAGTTGTTTCTGGCTAGAAGAGTATCTTCAAGTATAGGTTTATCTCTTTTTCGGGCCCAGAGGATTAAACTTATGAAAAAGGAACCTGTTCAAGCTTACTTTTCTCTTTTTCGTGCTCTAGTTTAAACTAAGAAAAATATTTTAAGCGTTCTTTATGCCATTTTCATGCTTACTAAAAATTTAGGACCAAAGCATCCAGTGATCTTGATTTCTTTCACACTCGTTAAAAATAAAGCATTCTTCTTTCTTTTGAAGGAGCGTCAATATGGTGATGGTCTAACCCTTTTTCAGACCTTGTTGACTAATTACTAAAAATGAATACCTTGGTTCGTCTGAGCTAAGACAGTTCTCCTCTGGATTGTTTTATACTTTTTTCGGACTTAGGAGACTAACTTTACAAAAAATCACCCCCGTAGAGTTTTCTTTGGTGTTTTTAGACTCTTAAATTGTGAAAACTTTGTCAAGCATTCACTAATTCAAGCTCCTAAAATCCACGAATCAATGCTTTCTGAAGAATTCTTTTGTCTCTTCTTCGAGCTTGCCAACAACGAAGAAGGTCTCGAGTTTTATTTCTTGGACTCGTCAAACCTTTACAAGAAAGAGGGAAAGGGAAGTTCATTCAAATGTATTTTTACCATGGCAACAAGTCTTGTATCCTTGAACAAAGGACCGGTTTTTAGTCTATCAATAGTTGGGTTCTAGTTTTTGCCTTAGTATTAAGCCTAATCTCAGAGTTTTCACTCCTCCAGTTGGTCACTTTTCCAATTATATGGAGAATCTGTTAATGTCTCCTACATTGCAGATTTGTATCGTTGGTCCCTTAGTGACAAAATTTTTCCTAAGTCACTACTATGTCGTGCTCACTGTGCAAATATAAAACCTTTGTTGGCCATTCTGCAGTTCCCTTGAGATTTTCTGTCGACCACTCCCTGGTATCAGTTCATTACATCCAGTATTTAGCGGTCCTTGTTGCAAAACTTTGTACTAGCTCCAGATCTGATCAGTCTTTGACTTACCTCGTGTTAGATGATGGAGGATGTCTTAACGCCTTCCTTCCAATGGATCTCTTCCTATCGACTTCAACACATCTTGCTATGGGAACAAGATTTACAGTTTATGACAATACCTTGGGGATTGTAGTCATTAGTGGAAATTTCCCTCGCTATTGGGTAGCGGGAATACCTTAATGTCTCCTACTCGATGGATTCTTCAGGTGTTCGACTTCAAGACCATTTATTCATACTTGTTAGAATGTACTAAGTACCATGGGGACCATTTTCATTAATGGTGCGTTCCCTTGCATTTGTTAACAGTTCTTATCAATGACTAGTAATCAAATGGCTTCCTCCATGTTCGAATTCAGATCCTTTATTTGCATGGTGAGGATTTGTACCTTAAGGCGGTTTGGATTGAAGACCTTGGGACGATAGTAGCATCATCATCCTATTGCCCGAGTTGTGCAAGACCTTGTCACACTTCATATGACATTTGGTGAGACATAGATCCACCTTGTATTCTTGTAGCTATGATCGATTATTGAGCATGGATTCACCTTGTTTATTTGTGGCCAGGACTGCTTTAGATTTTATATGATGCCTTTTTGCACATTGTGTGGCCATGATAGTTACATCAATTATACATATGTTGGATCTGCCTCGTATATTTATGGCAATCCTTTGTATATGGACATGTATGTCCTAGAGATCAGTTTTGTCTGACATTTATCTCTCCTTCAGGTACCTCTATTCAACCCTATGATCTTGGATCCTCCATCTCGTTGACTTCTTATCTCAATTGTTTCCTTTTTACAATGTATTTTGGCTATCATCTTCCCCTCTAACCTCATACATTAGGGGGCATATGTTATAGCCCAAAATAGCACTTCTTCGTCTATGAAGAATTTTACATGTTTTCATCACACGACGACATTTCATGAAAACTCTTGTTTGTCATTCAATGGAAACATATGAATGGAAGAGCCATATTTAGAGTTTTGTAACTTTTTTTAACCTCTTATCTATACCATTGGAAAGGTATCAGACCAAGGAAAAACTTTCCAAAAGACACTAGCCCTTGAAAATGCTTGGAAGTACCCTAAAAATGGATTTTTTGACCCACTCACAAGTTTACCTAAGGAAACCTGCATTTCACTCACCCCTTTTCTTAAGGAAACCCATGAGTATGTCTCGAAGTGGACAAAAGGATATAAAATCATGAAAAATATTGAAGTAGAGGTGGTTTGGGTGGTTTTGGAACTGCTCCTTCGGTTTTAACTAATCCCTATTCGATCCTAACTCTTCAAAATAGTATATAAGAGAGGGAGAGGGGTCCATGCAAGGGGAATTAGCCTTTGCATTGTTATGTTGGTGAAATTGGGACTCTCATCCCCCCTACCTTTTCCATAGCTGTCATCTCCCTTTGTTGCAGAGCTTAGAGGGTGAGATTCCTGGAAAAGAGAAACATGAGATCTAGATTGAAGGTTTCACGAGGTGCCTTGCATGAGGAGAAGGTATATCTTTTACTTCTTCCATTGATAATAAAGATTTGATGCTCTTCCCTTTCCAAATCATTATCCAATGGATGTTGTATATATGTTTGTAATGTCCCGGTTTTGATCCCGTTTGCATGATGATATATTGTAATTAATCGTGGTGAGGAGCTCAAGGCAAAAGCCCCACCATCGATTTGGTTGTGTATGTTTCGGCAATGGGGGATAATTGCCGATGGTATGTCGTGCTATCCGGCACATTATAATTCGGCATCATGTAAACCCGCACATCAATTAAAATAAACCACAACCAGCTACGGCAGTGCAACGTTGAATGAAAAGGGCATGGTTCCAAAGGATAAGGGGTGGGGGATGTCAAACCTTGGTTATGGGGGGGAAACCCATGTTTTGTTACCTTTGTTGTTTGTCACCTTTTGCCTCATCCAACCTTGTCAACCTCTTTAATGCTTCAGCTGGTGGTTGGGGAGTTAGGGCTGAGTGGATGAAGGCATTTATTGCTGGAGAAAACGTGGGTAAAGAGGCAAGCAATTCCTCTATCTTCCCCACGACTCCATTCTCCCCATGGTCGGTGGTTTTCACGCCCTGTTGCTCACCCTCACGCACAGGTTTCTCTCACGCAGAGATGTGGTCTGTTCTTCCTCACGCAGAGGGAAAGTTTGCTCATTCGCGCGTGCCTAGGTGGTTTGTTCATCCTCCCGATGGCCTGTTGATTCGCGCGCATAGATTAGGCCGTTTCCCCTCACGCGCAGGCTGAAATCCTCACGCAGAAATCGGGTATGTCTTTCCCGTGCATTTTGCTGTTGGGTGCAAGTTTTTCCTCACGCACAGACTGTTTGGGTCGTTTTCCCATGTGAGAGGCATGCTCACTGTTGTTGCTTTGGGGCTGTTGTCTTCCCCACGTTTTTGTGTTAGCCGTGGTGTCCAAATTCGTTTTGGGTCACTGTGGAATGCCAATTTGTTGGCCGTGTTCTCCTCTGTCCATGCTGGGGGTTTGCTTATCCTTTGTTTGGGACTGTGCATAGTTGCTGTCGCTTCCATTGTGAAATTGGGCTGCTGTTGTTCCCTGGGTTGGGATGTTGTTGTTGAGTTGCTTTGGCCACGTTAGGGCCAAGAACAACTCTGTGTTTCCCATTGGACTTGAGCTGTGCTCATCCATTGTTTGGGGCTGTCCCCTGTTGTTTATGACTTCTTCACAGAGCTGTGAAGGGTTGTTATGGGTGCTGGTGTGCAATGGATAGTCTTCGGACTGTGCTAGCTTGGCTTGGTTGTTGAAAGCCTATGAAACCCAGCTGTGTTGATTTGTTGTTTATGTCCCCTTGGCTATGTATAAGCCTGCAATTGACCCTTACTCCGGAGGAATCATGCCCAGCTCGGGGGTGGCAGCGTTGCTGAGAGACTGATGAGCAAGCTGGCCTATGGTTGGGTGGAACGTTGCAGCGACGTAGCTGGTTGCGGGTGAATTCTTCATCAAAATATAAGTACTGCTGGTTACTTCATCTCTGTTATTTATATTGATGTTAAATGCTGGAATGTCTATGTTTGCTTCCACTGATTGTTTGAAGGACTATGCATCCTTGTATGATGAATTATGCCTGTTGTTTAGGCTTTTAATTTCAGCATTGATATCCTCTGGTTTATGTTCATGGGCTGTTTTCCCGGCTGTGTTTGATGTTCGTCGCGTCCTCTTCGCTGGTTGAAGGATGGGGACGTGACAATGTTTATGATTACATGTTGATGCTTATTAGATTAGGGTTTCATGTTATATTGAATGTTATCTCCTTACATGTAGTCAAATTTGGTTTGAGGAAGGTTGAATTTTTTTTGCAGGTCTCTTGGATTGAGGAGCAAGAGGAGGCCTAGAGAAATCTTGGATCAACCTTCATTCTGTAAGGTATGAACCCTTCAAACCCTTGAACCTTGTTTATATCTATGCTTGCAATGTATTTTACATCAGTATTTATACCCCTAGTACGTTGGTGGCCTTGACCCCAACCATAGAAACACTTTCCCTAACAATAGTTTCCCTTAGAAGTGGATTTTATGAATGCATCCCCTTCGAACCCATGTTTCAAAGAATACAATAAGTGGGAGAATGTTGGAAATTTGTTGTTCTCATAGGTTTCTAGATTTATTTTGAGTTGTTCTCAACCCGTGGTTTTGTGGCCCATTATAAGGCTAATTACAATCAAGGAAATGGGTTTGTAATCTAATATGGGTTAATGGATTAAGGTTTCTGGTGCTATAATATTGTATTATAAAAATAAAAGATGATTCAATGAGATAGAGAGTGGAGAAACTCTAAAGAAAGTTAGTTTTACTGGTTTCTGGTTTCCAGATAAAATCTGTATGTAATGTGTGTGTGATCCATTGTTAATTGTTGTGTTTTAAATTCTTTATGGTATTGTTTTTTCTTTACACGGATTTATCAAAATTCTTCAAAATGTTAGTGAAGGAATTGTAGAAAGCACTTGAAGGGGTGTTTGGTGTACTATGTATACGATAAGATTCGAACCCATTCAATGCATTGCATCATCAAACGATATAACATTGGATATTGGTCTCTCTAGTTCATAAATATACAAGGAAGCATAGTCATATTTTAAATTACTCTGGACTGATGCAATATGGAAAGAAAGTCTCATTTTGGTAGTCTTTGATAGAGATGAGAGATTTTGGCTATGACAAATGAAGCATTGTAGTTGGATACTTTAACTTCGTTTTATCCAATAAGGAGAAGAGGGTTGGTATTATTGTGAGAGAACCATTTAGAGAAAGATTGGAGGATTTGATTTCAAACTGGGTCCTGGTAGACATTTCACATTATCCCTAGGAAAGGGAAATACACATGGTATAATTTATAAGTGGCATGAAGGAGTATAGTGTTGAGGCTAGACATATTCCTAATCCAAAGTGACTTCTTGTTGGAAAATATCTCAATATCTTCACATATTGTTGCATGTGGATTTTATGAAAATAAATATAACAATAGAAAGAATAGTCCACCAAATACAGTACATGCAGAATCAAAGATCTTGAAAAACTTAGAATAGTATTACGTCACTGAGCATGCCCCTATTTCATATAAAGCATCGGAAAGAATAAGATAAGTGATACTAAAATCCATAAAACGAGAATAGTCTAATAGGTTACAATGCTCACAACTGCTACTCTGACACACTGGAAACTCTTCTACCTCAACCTGGTTCATTTCCATGGCAGGAAACTCTTCTGCCTCGGCCTCCATTTCATTTGCGTGGCAGGAAACCCTTCTGCCTCGGCCTCAGTTCATTTGCGTGGCAGGTTGCATGACTACTTTCCGTGTCAGGTTGCATGCATATAATGAACCTATTTTATCAAAAAGGTACTCATATTCTCATCAAAACCGACAACATATCCCCTCTATCCATGGACGATAAGATCTGCATGTTATTCACCACATAGCTGACTGTGTGGAAGAAATATCTGATGTTCAAATCCAATGGTTTCACTGTGTTTGATCTAAGCATGAATCTAGTGTTCAGAGTCGACAACTATATTTGTTCAAATTCCATGCATCAAGTGATTCTCATGGATGTTGCAGGATTGGTTCTTCTCACATTGCAGCGACGGAAGGTATACAAATACATATAATGGCATCTATCCTTGTGTTTTCTACAATGTTTCACTTACTATGCTTTCTGTAACGAACAATAATATCTCTGCAACAATGAATCTGCACAATAATAAGAGCATTGAGATTTATTGTATGTTATTTTAGAGAGATTGGATCTACACAATGAATGGAAAGGATTCCTGGGAGAATTCCCCAACTCACAGACACCATTATTTCTGATGAGAAATTAGACCTCTATACTTCCCACCAAGACTTTAGCAGAGGTTTGCCTGGATTTTTCAGCAAAACAATGGAAGTCAAGGGTGCATTGTGATTACATGCATATTGAAGGATGTTGTGCCAAGTGTTCATTCACCATTCATGACAGCTTTGGAGATGTTCTCGCACAGGTCTGTTTCACGTTAATTATTACCCGGTGACCTGTATTTCTGGTATATTTCGACTATTTCTTAATTTTCCACTTTGTGAAAGTACTTTTTATTTATGAGCTGAAGCCAAAGCAGGCGAGATCATGAGTGACGCTTGGAGGAGAAGTATTCATTCTGATAGTGCGGTCGGAAGACCATGTTAATTTTAAAGTTATTCTCACACAACATTGACAAATTGTTGTTCAAAGGTTGTTTTCCAACACAGTGATTTTGAAACTATGAACTTTCTGTCAAGTACCATGTATATATATATAAAACAGTATTTAAAAAAATCATCCTAAATCTTATAGTAGATAATATTTTGCAGTCTTTAAGCTTTTCGTTCAAAGCAGTTGTATTTTGTTTAGACACCATAACCGAGAATATAAGAGGGCATAGATATTGCGAGCCACCGGTTTGGGATACTTTTGATTTGCTTATTGGTACAACATTTCAAACTAGTTTGTATTTTAAATAGAATTCCCAATCGTAGGGGTTTCTATTGGGAAATAGTCTAAAATTTTCAATCAATTCAGTATGAACTAAGCTTCTTTATCATTATATCTCAAATATACATTGTTTGTTTACAAGGCATTATATCTTCTGATTATTATTGCTCAAAGCAACTAGCTGAACTTTATGGCTGCAACTACAACTACTGCTTGTCAGTTCTGAACATCTTTTTGGTATTTTTTAGTGCTCTCTTTTGGGTGGCATTCCATTCTCAACTCACTTCCTATATTTGTTATATGAAAAAAGTTTTTGCTTTTAATAAACTCTCTTTTCTAATAAACTAATCATTAGCTACGATATTGAAACTACTCTTTATGCTCCTGGCACGGATTAAACTAATTATGGTTCCGGTTCAATAAAGTAAAGAGTTGGATCATTCACTTGTTTATATTCCACTGCCTACGACTTTGCCACTGCTGCTAAAACTCTTAGATAAACGAAATAAACCGAATCAATTTGACTTTTCCTAAGTCTATACATTCATTCTTCAATAGAAGTAAAACTTTGATGTGGAGGCAGGCGCACAAGATGCACAATACATAGTGGTCATGAAAATTGAAAACTACCACACAAGATGCACAATACATAGTGGTCATGAAAATTGAAAACTACCACAGCAATTAGCACCCTTCCCCATCTAGAATCACAATTTGAATTACTTACAAGAAATTATATAGACTACAATAGACACAAGAAGTCATAAATCTTATTTTTCTTCCTTATTTTCTCAAAGTAAATTCAAGTCATAAGGTAAATTACCTTATTCAATGGTTTTTTTTTTTTGTATATACCAGAAATCTATGAATAACGAATGCACAGTATTTGAAATCTATGAATAATGCACAGTATTTCAAAATTTAAATGTAAATACAGCATATCAACATTCTTTCAACTTTCCCTTCCTTTGGGTGTTTACTTCGGGTGATGTTTGCTTGTATATACATAATTGATTTTGTCATGAGGCAAGTTATATTACTATGGAAATGCCCACCTAAACCTTGAAACGATCGGACATGTGGGATACCTGGTCAAGTAGAAAATAACTTTCAAATTATAAGTAGAAAATAACTTGGAGAGGCTACTCTTCAAATTAAATAAGTCAAGTCCTATTTCAAAACATTATTTTACTTAAGGAAAACATAAAGATAGTTAGTAACAAACCATTGATGAAATATCAAATTAGTTGAAACATCTTTATTGGATGTGATTGCTAATACATCTTACTCTTTTTTTTATTGTTGAAATTTTCCAATAATCCTCAGCGCACACTATTGGTAAAACTGTCCAAAAACAATTGGTATTGCTAGTTTGATATTTTTGCTTTCTGCATTATTGCTAGTTTGATATTTCTGCTTCCTGCATTATTGGTATTGCATTATTGGTATTGGATTGCTTTAGACAAAGTATTTAACCCTAAAAGATGGATTGCTTTAAACAAAGTTTTCAACCCTAAACGCAGGGAATATGCAGCTTTGCTGCTAAATCTTGTTTGAGTTTGAAAAATGATATTCTCATCTCCCTTACTTGATTTTCTCGATTTTTTTGGGAATGCATTTTTTCTCCTTATGCTTGAGTGAAGTTTTTTCTCCTTATACTTGAATGAACGATGAAGTGACTTAGGGCATTTCAATCCAGCATTCACTCTCCTTCATTCCCATTCATGAATGCTCTTCTTCATGTAGTTTTCTACACATGAAATCCTTGTAAATGAATGCCACGAGATCATAAATGGATTAACAATATACTTAAGGCATACATGATAAAATACTATATCAGTTTCTCGATACTCTTTTAAACAAATCATAACAAGAAGACCAACAAAGCTAGTTTAACGAAGAAAAAGCATTATTTATTAATGAAAAAGTACTAAAATGCCAAAAAAGATATTGATAAATAAGAGAAAGATGGGATTGTTTCCTTCCTAGATATGTGTAATGTCGTCTTGGCAAGTTTCACTTTCTCACGACGGGGGAATTTGTATTTAATTCACCATTTAAAAAAAATCAATTAACATTTTATTTTAATAAATCTCATCATAACAAGCTAATAACCAAGGTAATAATAGTGTGTAATCAATCGACATGGGGGTAAAAAATGTGAGAATGATTTTTTACTCAAATTTGATATATAAGTAAAGAAAGGTGGTTATGGGATCCTTTGCATGCCTTATTAAAATATCGCCAATCTCGTCAATATTAAAACATAATACCCATGAATTGGCACCTAATTACGCCTTATGACCAGCCATTTTAAAGGTAATTAATCACGAGGAAGATAATTCTATGCTCATATTTTTCCATCTATCTCAAGGTGTCTTTGTCGGCTCCAATCAACTCTCTTTCCTATGCCATTAAAATGGTTACTAAATAAAAATAAAATGATTAAATTTTATGAATAACAACAACAACTAATACTTTAAATATGGATAAGCATTCCTAAGCTCAAGAATATCTTCTTTAATATATCAGGTCAAGATATTCACTCCAAATCCCACCTAAAAGAGAAAACCATGCAATGGCCATCCTAGAGAGCAAAACACATTTCATCTTCATCTGATAGGTTGTTGTAATTTCTTTATTGATATGTTTTTTCCATGATGGAGCAACTTTTGACTTTCCTAGCATTGGAAAAGATTAGAGGCTCAAATTATTTGGTTCTCTCTCTATGCAGAATTTTCAAACTTGTACGTGATGTGTTTTGGCTTGATTTCCATTTTAAAGAATTCAATAAGGTCCAACACTACCAAATGTAAAAAAACACATTAGTCTCTTGCTTAGGAAACCTTATCATATTCTTCATCAATGCATTTTCTTTTATATTGCATATTTTAATTAATTATGGGATTAGACAAAGCCTAAAGGTGAAAAACACATTCATTTCACTTGTGTTCCATTGTTACAACACCCTCATGCAATGTGTTTTGAAAATTCATGTGATTTTTACTTTCTATGGGGCCTAGAAAAGACCCAAATGCGGGAAGTGCTTTGGTTTATCCTCCATCTCGTGTCCCCAACTCTTCTTCTATTGTGTTTTGACTTTGTGTTCATTTTTTAGCTCATGGTAGGGTTCTATCGTGGCTCGAAGAATAAAGCACATTACCTGTGTCTCCAAGAAATAGTTTTGATCTTCCTAGTGGTGTTTCCTACCTCCCTATGGATTTTCTTCCTTTATTGAGGCATTAGAGGCTAAAATACATTGTTTCCTAAGTTCCCAAGAAATACCTATAATTCACTCAATAATATGTTTTAGTTGGTAATGCATTTTTTAACTCGTTGAGGGTTCCAATGAAGCCTCAAAGGTTAAAACACACTCCGTAGCTCTTTGCATGGTATTCATAACCTCTATAACAATGCATTTTAGCTCATATTACATTTTTTTATAATAACAAAGTTCAATGGAGCCTCCAAAGTTAAGGTATCTACTACTAATTCAGGGCATCACTACAACTCTCTTTGCTATGGTTTTCCTTCACACTTGTTTTTATCTTTCAAAATAGTGTCTAAAAGAAAAAAACCATCATTGGAAAATTTAACATTGCATCCAAGTGTTCCTTGAAGTGAAACATTGTGCCTGGCATATTTGAGAAGTAATTCATTATGCAAGAAGTATTCATCAGTAAATGAATTAATTTGATCATCACCTTGCTTTCTTGGAGCTTACTTGCTTCAAATCCACATAGCACAAGATATTCAATTATGAGATAAATCCTCCATACATGTCTTAGGTATCTCTATTTTATTTTGAAATAGTCACCTACCATCCCATTGATTCAATTCAATCCTTGAAAGTCCCTTCCATATATGTTGAGTTATTAATGTTCTTTTGTATTCCACAAAGGCCTTTCTAAACATAGTTAATTCACTAGAGAGTGGGGTTTCCCCATGGACGATTGATTGCTTAATGTATTAATGTTCTTTTGTATTCCACAAAGGCCTTTCTAAACATAGTTAATTCACTAGAGAGTGGGGTTTCCCCATGGATGATTGATTGCTTGACATACATTTCTCAGACACTTATTGGAAAAAATGCAACTACCTAGATGTGTGGCTAGCATTATGAATGGAAATATAGTTATCAAATAATTTATACAACAAATCAAACCTCAAATAAATCATTGGGACTATCTTTCCCTACCCAAACAATCTACTTCCCTCTCTATTTTGTATGGATAGATGTTCAACTTTGAGAATCAACACCACATATAATAAGGTGAATAGTTAATAGTCGAAAAAAATATGACACCACATATTTTTGTTGTTCATATCTCCTTATTTCTTATTTGTTCAGTATTTTCTCTTCCCTTTGTTATTTTGTCAACAACTAAAAAGAACCCCTCTTACTTTTACAAAGATTAGATATTTGTTATGCCAACCATCCTTACACTAGCTAAGAAGAGCATTGGTTATCGAAACAATCCATTGCCATTTATTTTCACTACTTTAATATTCTTATTTTTGAATTCCTCGTATTTGTTAACCTCTTTTATCATTTGTTGCAACTAAACAAGTTTCACAATAAAAACATTTCAATGCATTGATTAGGCTTGAGAATTAACTCATGGCATCCCATCTATAATAATTTTATGAAACATGGTTAAATCAATCCTCACTGGGTCTACCCTTGAATTTGGGAATGTTAGATGGTGACATGGTCATCATGAGTGTCCAAGTTAGATAATAGAGGACAAGGTCATTATTTGGTCTTTCCTTAAATGGATAGTAATTAAGGACCAATTAACGATGTTATCCTCCATTATCTATATTGGTCACCCATGCTAACTAAGTTGTTATCTAACATTCCCAAATTCAAGGGTAGACCCAATGAAGATCCATTAAACCATGTATTGACTTATCAATTATGGTGCTCATCCAATAGTCATGGGGGATTCGCCTTGTTGACCAATATATTATCACACCCATTCTTAAAGGGGGGTTTTAAATTTTGAAAAATAAGTTCAATATATTGTTTGGATCAAAAGATAGATAGATAAAGCTAGAAATTATGTTGGGGCAGACTACGTATGATATAGATCCCTTGATACAACATAGAGATCCCTTGATATATCATTTGATGCAACCCAACAAGAAAGGATACATAGTGCCCCTTGCTACATATGGATCCCTTGATACATCATAGAGATGCCTTAATACATCCCTCAAAATGATCGTTATATAGATAAAGCAAGCAATTGAGTTGGGGACACTATGTATGATATATATCAATTTGTTCTTTTGAATGCCGCTCGTTATAGCCCACCAAAGAAGATAGTTAGGGATGGGGGAACCTCAATATAGTAGATGTTAATACTTATTCAAAAATAAGTGACCAAATAAAGGAAAAGTGAGGGGAAGGAAAAAACTTGCTTAGCAAGTGAAGGATGGAAAAAACCCTATTTATGGTGGGGGTATCCTATATAGAGGTTTTAGATCCCCCCAAAAGTGGGGTGTCACCAGGACCACCTCACTAGCATTTTTGAACACAAAATTCAACAGCTTGAATGTTTGATTTTCAACATATTGATGTCGACAATTCGACAATCCTCCTTCTTTTTAAATGTCGGTTGAATTTTGGTTTTTTTTCGACAATGAAAAAACATCGTCGAAATTCCGATACACAATGGTCGCATTTCCGACGGGTAATTTTGCCTCATAGATGTTGAAAATTCGACAAAGTTTGCTTCAAGGATGTCATTTAACTGAAAATGACTTCAATTTACGGATGTCGTATTTTCAATGGAATATCCTTTGTGGATGTTGGATACCCGACAGAGCTTTCACTTCGTAGATGTCGAATAACCGACGTCTATCTCTCCAACTTCTCATCGGAAGTATAACTGCATCGTCAGATTGAATAGAAATCCGACAAAAAATTACCATTGAAATATGCCGGATATCTAACGGAGTTTGCTTCAAAGAGGTCGGATAACCGATGGATATCCCTCCAACTTCTCGTTGGAAATATAACTTCGTCGTCGGAAGTGTCCTTCATGAATGTCAGATATCCGATGGAATTAATTAAAAAAAAATTAAAATATATTTTGATAGACTTGGAGGCTCATGGACCTATATGGACAGATTCAAAATGGTCTTACAAGACCTCATTTATGTAGTAGAGAATTCTAGGATTCAGTAAATTTATGCTATTATCCACCTCCATCTTTCACAAGAAATCAATTCAAACATAACAAGCTTTATTAATATATATGAAATTTGAAAATTTTCCAATCCAAAATTTCAACCACAATTCAATAAATTCATAGATTCATCACGCAAATTTTTTAGCCTTAGGGCCACACTAAAGTACCAAAAATATACTTGCAAATATCTCAAATGTGTTTAGCAATGCCTCTATAAGAATTTTTGACTAGTCATACCAGGTATTAGAGATGAGTCCTTGAGACATCAAATCCGAAGGCCGGTCACATTTTTTACCAACTTTTCACCAACTTCATCTCTCAAACGATTACGAACAAGCTCCATGACATTCTTTGTTCCTAACCCATAAACAATGTCATGGAGACAACAATAATCTAAATATGGGTTATCAATACATTTGAATCCTATCAAAATTCTCTAAGAGAACCACTCTAAAAATATACACATATGTAGCTTCCTTGTCCTCTTTCCATATTCTCTTGACCCAATTGTTGCTTCCATTTGGCCAAGATTATTCCCTTATGAAATTCATGGGTCTTGATGATCCAAATCTAAATATCTTGGCAATGGATACTTCATCTAAAGTATGATGTTCATATTCATTTTACATTAAAAACTTTGCTCTTGCAGTATCAATTATTATAGGCTAGACCTTTGGCTAGTGATCCTATGCCAATCCTTCTTCTCATGATCCAGGCTAAAACATGGATTTGATAGCATATCTCTCTTGTTGTTCTATAAATCCTATTTTTTAGAGAATCCATGGTGTTGTAATCATAAACTACTAATTATTTTGAAATCCTAATGCAAATGCGTTGTAGATTAATGATATTGGGATTGTGAAGATGAGATAGCATAGTTATTTTGTTGCAAAAAATCCTATAATTTCCCTCGTCAATGAGCTTAACAACCATACATGTTATATCAGGAAGGATGGCTTTCCACACTATATATAAACTAGAGAATCTAACAATTATGAGACTCAAACATGAAGTAACCTTATGTAGTTCTTTGTAGGAATATTGTTTGATACATGTATCCAAGATAACCAAATATTTTATGTCAATACCCCATGGTTTGAACAAGAACCAACCACTAAATGATCTCTAAGTTAGTGCAAAATATAGTGCGTTTATGTTTACTCTTCCATGTACATCAAAATTAGTGAACTATGGAAAATCTCCATCCAATGCTCTTAAAAATAATCCTTTATTATTCGTTAGTTACCCTCTCATATGAAAAGAATGCTATGTTTCGATCAAAGCATTTGTTGATCAAGTTTATGTCAAATTCTATGCAAACTTAATGATGTCAGTTTAAGTTAGGTTGAATTATAGGATTAGTGTCCCAACATTTATTGTTATAATGAATGAGCATGGAGGGACAAGATGAAGGGAAAATAGGCATCCTTCCCTGCTTTATAATCTCATACACCTTGTTGTTTCCAAGATTGAATTCCTCAAAGTGTTTTTTTCTAGTTTGAATCTAATAGAAAATCATCCCAACACTGTAGACATGTACTTTATATATTATGATCTTCAAGATCCCTCCATAGACTTAACTTTACCCTATAAAACCTTTTGTCTCTGAAATATTTTACACCAATAGGCTCTATAAGCACATTCATAGGCTTGAGATTGAGATGCAATTTTCTCCATCCGCGTAGACAATCCATCCCTTTGGATATCTCTAAGATGATCTCAATGCCAACATAGAGTGGAATTGGCCAACATGACCTAGAATTGAGTAATCTAACTAGATTCAAACTCACCATCTCTATAATGAGATAGTATTAATCAAAACCATGTAGGCCTATTCCATAACTTGCATAAGAAATGGGCTCTACAAATTTGCTTATTCCATGGATTAAATCTTAACAAATTCACATGAGCTATGATCTCCTTCATACCCACCTTGATTCCAAGCCATTACCCCTCATAGATTTTACGACTTAGATTCACATTATTTTTTGCCTCAAGTCTCAAGGATTGATCTCTAACAACTTGGTGAAACATAATTTTGGAATATTTTTATGCTAAGAACTTGGCCAAGAGAGAGTTGTTTTTGTCTTCATTGCAACTTTCAAATTGTCATTGCCATCAATTACAAGGATTGATTCTTCCCTACACTAAGAAACGTGTTTGGTATTAAGACTCTTTTAACATGCTACCACTGTGGTACACAAATTGGATTTCTTGGCAACAAATGCATGGCAAAGATTATCACATTAAGCTTCATTAAACTTGGAAAAATTCTTTTAGTCAAAGAAAACATCCCTTATGTAATCCAATTCTTGCTTCGACCACTTCATTTCGTTGTACTTTTACATAAACATTTGGGTTTTGACTTCGCTAAATTTGACCATATCCATCTTTCTATTGGAATTGAACATGTGATATGGCCAAAACTTACTCACTTAGTCAATGTTAAAACTTTCATGAAATTCCATAACCGTTGCTACACTGCATCAAAATTGGAAATGATGGGTTTTTACAACATATTGCACCAAATACAATATTGTTGACAAAAGGTTTGCACTACAAAAACAATAGGGATCATGATTCCATTAATGAAAATCTTGGTCATCAAAGCCAATAAAAATAGGATCTAGGATAGTTAGTGGGCTTGTGTTTTAGACTTAGGCTAGTTGGATCTACCAAAACATGTTCGATTTTCAACATTTTTATATATAGGATTCATTCCAGAATCCCAAAGTGACACATTTAGAAGTTTGGATCTTTCCTCAACAAAAAATAACGTAGGAGGGATGATGTTGTATATGGAACATAATGCAATTAAATTTTTTTTATCTCATGATGATTACTTTGGGAAAATTACTTCTGATATTAAAAATTTGGGCAAAATACTTATCACATTAAAATTTGGGGGAAAAATATGTTATGTTAAAACATTAAGACAAGACATTAAGACATTGGAAAATTTAATTTTTATATGGCATATAAGCACAATATTTTTATAGAACTTTGTTATAAGCACCACGTTGTTGTGACAAATAGAAGTTGTGCAACAATTTTCCCTTGTCTTATTGGAATCCAATGACCCAAGAAGCCCAAGTTCTGATTTATTTGAAACTCTCATTGATTTTTTGAGCATTTGGGTTGGTTTAGAACGGGGCCAATTCTCTATGTGAAAACCTTCAGCATGCATGGAACTTGAATCATGGTGAGTCCGACAATGTTAAAAAAATTGGTCATATTTAGTTTAAATGTATGCTTGAAAATGGGGTTTGATTGCTAAACATTTACTCTATTCCCCCATATATTAGAAGGAACCATGTATAGTCATGCACATTTACAAGGATTTGTGCAACATAGGTGAAACCCTACATATTTGTGAGGTTTTAAATAGAGTGTGTAGAATGCACGGTTCCTTTTGTAAGGTTTTAGGGAGAGTGCATGGTTCCATTTACAAGGATTTGAGTAGAATGCACAGTGCATGATTCCACTTTCCCTATTCTACCTACATCTAAGGGAAGGCCATGTGAAGAACCACAATGGTATTTATTGTTGCTAGGGAAAATTTTAAGGATCCATAATTTTATTAAAGTGTATAAATCTTGGTGAATCCTACTAATTTTTAAATTTCAAACCATAAAATGTTTGGTGATATTTTTGTTAAAATATTAAAATTTATAAGGATTTCATATAGTTTATAGATAATTTTTGTGGGAGTAAAATACTTTTACCATGTGGAATTTGGGTGAATAATTTTAGAAAAAAAAAGGAAATTGGTGAATATTTTTTTTGGAAAAAAACATAACAAATTAGCCCCTAAAATTTTCCCTACTTCTTGTGAACATTAGAATCTGCGTTGTTTGTCATGTCAAAGTCTCTATAATGTAACATTCTGGTCCATATCACATCAATTTCACAAATGGTTCCTTTCCTTTCACATTATGGATTTTGTTACATTACATTGCCCTTCTTGTAACATCAAACTTCTCTACCTACTTTTCACCTCAAGATGGCATGTCAAGGAGCCTAGTGTAATGTGATATGAAACACTACTTTGTGACATCAAGGTGATGTGATAGGTCAATAGTGTAACATGTTAGAATGACATGACAAGAAGAGCATAGTAATGTGACACGGTGATAACATAGGGAGGGTAGTGTAACATCATAGGAAACACAATGTAGCCTCACAAGATGACATAATGGGGAGCATAATTTAATGTGACAAGAACCTTGACGTGATAGGCACAGGTTATTATAATGATATGCTGTTCTTTGTCATGTAATTTTAAGGTGGCATGGAGAGTAGGCTAAAGTAACATGTTCAATATCCACCCCCTAGTGCAACATTTAATGCTGCTACGATGGGGATGTGAACTATTGGATCTGATCCAACGATCAATCTAATAGTACACATCCACCCTGAAACAACATTGGATGTTGTGTTGTGGGGTGGATATTGAATGCCATGTAACATGACTTAAACTTTAATATTAAGTGAAAGGAACCACTTGTGACATCGATCTGACATGATAAATAAGACAGTGTAAATCTAACATTTTAGTATCATAGTAGTGGCAATATAAATTCCATGCAAAGTTTTTGCCCAAATTGTTGTATGGAACATTGAACCTTGATGTGACAACTAAGGTAATGTAAATACCAAGAATAATTCCAAGTAGGGCTCGACGTCAAGGCTTGCATTAGGAAAGGAGGGTAGTAAAATTACCATGAGAGTTTATGCCTAGAGCCTTACAAGCAGGGTAGGTGGAACTTTGCACATTTATAAGGCCATCAAAAAAAGAGGATAGAACTCTACTTGGAACCTTAACATCACATAGAGGGAAGGTATGCACTTTTCCTAAAACTTTGGATTTACACATGGAGGAAAGCATATCATGTGGAACCATATATATTGACAAGGTTTGGAGTAGAATATCTAGGAGAGGGACGCCAATAGTGGTGTGCCTTCCCCTTTTCCATCTATGCCAGATACCTGGAGGGAATGTTGGCACTCCAAATACCAACACACTACAACGACATGTGTGCCCTCCCTTGCAATGCCTTTTTGTGCTTTTAATGATCACAACTACCACCTTTTTTACCCTTTCTCCCGTATTCATTCATTCTTGTATGGGGATGGTGTGTGACCGTTTTCCCACCCTGATGGTGGTGCACCTAGTCCCTACGACTCCCCCATACTAGGAGTCTGTAATTGTGATGTGTGGGGTGAATGATGAGTCGTGTTGGTTACTGAAGCTGCTCTGTGTTGTTTTATCAGTGGTTCTATATTGGTCAGTTACAACATCGTGTGGGTGATTTTCATGTCGGTGTGGTTTCCTTTACTAGTTTGAAGTTGAGCATTTATGGGTTATTGTGATGTTGTGTTTGGTTCAGATTTTTGGGGTTGAATCTACTGCGAGACACCAACTACTGAACATGTCGTGGGAGGTAACATTAATCTCTTTTTTGTTCTTGTTGGTTTTTTCCACAAATACTTGGCTTTTTTACTTCCCCTCTATATATGCAGGTCATGTTGGAGGTGAAGGTAGGTGCGTAGATCTGTACAGATGGATACGTACGTGGTTGCGACATTTTTCATGTTTTATACTAGTAGGACCTCAACTCCTACCAGCTTCTCCTCTGTGTTTTTTAACACATTAACTTCTATTATGGAATTTGTGGATGGACTTGGTTTCTCTATGCATTATGGAGTTGGTTTAGGGTTGGGGTTAAGAATCAATTGAGAAATTTTAATGGTTGTTTAGGTTTTTCTCTAGTTGTAACTTTTTGAGTTGTGGGTTCTGCTCCATTTGTGGTAATGGATTTGTATCGACCTACATTATTGTAAACATGGTTTTTTATCACCATGTTTATGGTATTAATGGTGTTGTTTCTGGCTATTTGGTTCAGTTCTCATGCATGGAATTGTTCTTATGGTTATTTTGGTTAAGTTACGTTTTTTTGCTCTACTCGGAAACCATATAATGTTTAAATGGAAAATGTTGAACTTGGGCCTTCAATGGAGAATGTTCAATGGTTAAATTGGTTCACCAGGGTTGGATTTGTTCTTCGAGGTTGTAATACCTTGTGAACCGTTACCTCTAAATCTGTAACAATTTGAGAACATTTGCATGTAATTTCCACCTGGTAAATAGCATAATAGGTGAAGCTAAGCATGTGAAAAGTAATGGAGCAGAGTCATATATCTAAGGAAGAAGCTCCATGCTTATGTAGGTAAATATTATTTATAATTACTTGTTTGGACATTTATGCACCTTCAACTTATCATCTAGAAGGTAATGTAGACAATTTTAGCAGTAGGAAGGTGAAGGGAATGCAATTTACACAAGTCGTGACACTGGATCCATGACGGTTGGATGTAAGGTTAGGGTTTTCTAAACTAAATGGCCATGTATGATTGGTCAAGGTTATTTGTCTCAGTAAGGTTGGCTCAAGTAGGAAGCTATTAATGTATATATGACCCATTTGGGTGTTTTAGTGGTCTCATCTCTTCAGTTTCATTCACTATGCAATGCTACAATATTTCATCTGAGATTTACATATTGAGCCTTTAGTCATTAGCAATTCAAGCAAGAAAAAATAATAGGGAACAAAGAATGGTCCAAATTCACTAAGTGTGGAATACAAATCAAATTAACAGAAGCAAAATATGTTGCCAATACTTATAATTTCTTGGTACAACTTACCTTGATTTGTGGAGCTTGACACTGTATTTTTTTGCTTTACCTTTTAAAACAGCTTTCAACATACTACAAATATTTTCCTGTTGCAATAATTGCATGTTAGCACCCATCAAAAAAATATTTGCATGTTTATGAAAATAAAAAAATGAAGCTAAAAAAATACAGTTTGACTAGTTTCTCTCAATGAAGAAAAACAACATTAATAATGAACATTTTTAATTTAAAAATGTAAATTACAATAATATTCAAGTAAAATAATTGGTAATAAGAGATCACTTGAGGAAACATGGAGAACCACAACACTAAGTATATAAGGCCATTGATCACATCAAAATGCCATTTTTTCCTCTGAAATATGAAAATGTTTCCCAAGGCTATATGTAACAAGTTCCAATGAATGAGTGAAATAGCAATAGTAAAATTTAAACATTACAATTATAGAAATAAATGTGGGAAATGTATAATTCCTTACCATTCATTGAGCTCCTCTCTGTTTCGAGAATAATTTAATATTCACTACTAAACATGCCCAACCACATGAAGGTGGAAGACCTTATGGCCCCTCCCCCCCCTCACATCACTCTCAATTCCCCAAACCCAATGCATCTACTTGCAAATAAAAATTTAGTGCATTCATTCATTAAATAGATGAAATAAGCATTCATTAAAGAATTCATTCATTCAATAGATGATAAAACCATTCATTAAATAGCAGAAAAAACCATGCACGACATTGTATTATAAAAAAGAATTACTCAAAATTTCTTCAGTCAGTTCCTTTTTACTTTTCTTCTCTTTACAAAATGAGCAAGAAGCGCATCTTCTGGAATTTGTCCTTAGGTTCTTGGTGTTTCATCAACTTGTCCTGATGTCTCCCTAGTAGACTGCTTGTCGCGTGGATCTTGCGGTAAGGGGCTCGGAATTGCTATAATAATGTGAAAATGTCGCATTAATTTATTTTTGTTTTTATAATTACAAGTATTTCATTTAAAAAAACATTACAAAGGTGTTTTTTACCTGGTGTGGGAACATCATGTTCTTCAATTTCTTGTCCAAGATCAACATGTACATTGTGACCATCTACATGCTCTGTATTTGAAATATGGAGAAGTACAATTAATGTTCACCATCTGCAATATCTATACAAAACTGTAGCATATGAAAAAATTCATTAACAGGAATCGAAGCATGATGTCTGACTGGTTGTTTTCCATCATCAACAGTAAGAGCATCATTGCTTTCCTTCTCAAAACAGAATAGATATTTTATGTAATTGTTTATAACAAATAGATTGCATGACAATTAATAAAATTTCATTAAACTATATAGATTTTATATACATGTGCACTAGATGGATCTACAGAAGACCGTGTATGCCCAGACAAGATTTTTCAGCGTTCAACAACAGCTTCAAAGCCGTGTTGGAATCCAAGCTTCAAGTCTTTCTGAGTGGGCACTTCTTTGAATCGGTCAGCCTGCATATTTGCATAACATCATTAATTTTACATTTTGCGCTCGATTAAAACGAAAATGATTTTCAATTTATTATTTGGATGCATTATCGGTTTTTTATACTTACAATTCGTGCCGCCAAATTTGAATAACCACCAGGCCAAGGCTTGTGCTGACCAATTTTGTCCAGTCTTTCCTTTATGGCCTTTGATGTGTCTGACAGCCTAATCCAATGGTGAATTATGTTAGATGTTCGAATTCGATATAAAAATTAATAATAATAAGGGTAACCATTACATTGTGGAAAGTATTGCATAACTCCCTATGCCTGGTGGTATCTTTCCTGCTTTTCTTAGAGCCCTCTCTTTTTGATATTCCACTAAGGATTTCCACTCCCTTGATGGAATCATCAGAGCACGTTCATACTTAGGGCTCTTTTCTAGGTGAACCATATATTGGTCTCGAACAATCTTCATATGTTGTCCAGCCTTCTTTAGGACCTTTGTTGTATCGAATGTATCTTTTCCGAACAGGCCAACCAACCAATTAGTTAGCTCATCCTTTAAATTTTTTGTATGTCTGTCCCACCTTTTGTGGATGGTGGGCCCAAATATCTCCAAGGTCAAGTCATATATAGTTTTATAAAAAAACATCATTTCCTGCAAAACAATCATGTCATCATTAGTTAAAAAAAAGGTTTTATCAGTATATTACAATCAAATTATAAAAACTAAATTGAACAATGTATATTTACCTGGAAGATTCTCTATCTTTATTGGAACAATTTCCTCGTTCACCAAATATGTTGTCTCTATTAAACCCATTCTAGTGACACAGGAAGATACAGAAAAATTTGCTTCAACATCAACATTACTATCAGGCTCTACATCCACCCCCTCTTCTGCACGATCTAGTGTGCGTCGGTCAGCAGGGACTGCACTCTCTGATGGAATCGAGGGTGTCGTGAAACATGTTCTTGACTATTCAGTCGACAACATGGGTGCAATATGTGGTGTACGTGGAGTTATTTTCTCACTGGGCCCAACACTGCCTTAACCACTCGTGTGTGGTTGCAGAAAATCATGTAAATACAAACCATTCAATTATAAGTTCACTATCATATAAAGGTAAAAATTATATAGTTCTAAATGAATTGATATTATGCTTCAATCTTCCACAACTTACTTTCAAAGCCCGAGATCTCTTTAGCAAAACTTCAATCATTTCTCTGATCTTGCGTGTCTGCGGAATAATGAATAGCAGACGAAGCATATATGCATTATTTTTTTTCAAGGACTTCTCTATCACCTTAACCGGTTCTAGAGAATAACCAATGTCAGCATCATTCAACAACTTGTTCACGTCAAAATCTATGGATTGTTGTGTTGTTGTTTCATAAACTGAATCATTGGTCTGCAATAGAAATATATAAAACATTACTTACATGTTGAAGCAATAGTCTAAGCAAAAAATTGTATTAACAAAACATATCTATCATTATTTATTCCTAAAATTACATCTAGGTTTACACGATGCCTAAATAATGGTGTGGTCTGATCAACAGTTGGAGACTTTCCCCAATCATCCACCTGGAAAAAAATAGACAACATTATCATAATGAAAGCAATCATACAAACGAAAAAATACATAACAAAATAAACATTATGTTAGATTTTAGAATATGTGGTACAATTTTGAAGTATTTAAATTGTAGAATTACATCCAGGTTTACCTGTTTCCTTGAGGTTGTTGTCATCTGATCAACAGTCGGGTTGCTTCCCCAATCTACACTATGCATCAAATATAGATAAGATTATATAAACCAAAAAATATACTATTGAAAAAACATAACAACGTAACTGTTTGTACATATTAAATTTTTGCAATGGCATCGATGTATACCTATCTCCATGAGGCAAGTCTGGTAACATCTACTATGAGGGAGGTGCCTCTAACAAAACCCTACATAAAAAACATAGAAAAAAATAGCTAAAGAAACCAAAATACTCACTAAAACAATTTAAAACATAACATTTTGACGTATACCTCTTTCCTCGAGGATGGTGTACTCCTCCGACCAGTTGTTGGGGTGATGCGCCCTTGATCACCTCCCTGCAAAGTAAACATAGAAAATTTAATAAAAAATTATAACTATCTACTAACAAAAAATCTTAAAGATGTTAAAATAATCAATAAAAGGTTGGGTAAATTGTTGGATGTACCACATCCATAGTAACCATGTTTGTATCTACTCGATTCAAAATGTAATTAATAAGCAGCTCTTCCCATGCAGCTATTGATTTAATGGCCCATACAAATACACAGTTTCCTTCACTCCCCTTAAATATGTAGTTGGGTTGGTTAAGTGTAGACCCTGGTTGAGTATTGTTTATAAATCCCGCAATATTCCCAGTTGTCTTTGGCCTTTCATCAATGTAGAATGTTGATCTTTTATTTTGATCTTTAACTTTCAGTTATAAATAATTTGTTGACAAGCCATATCTATGCAGACTTCGTGTATATTGGACCAGGCGCATCCAATCTGTGTAGTTGTAAGAGGGTCCAATATATGGCTTTTTGTTGCCTGAATTGTTAGTGTCAGTCATGCTTGATGATGATCATCATCATGATGAAGATGGTAATCACAATTTTGATGTCATATGAAATGATGAAGATGATGATGATTATGATGACGAGGATGATGATGATGATGATGATGACAATGATGAAAATGATGATGAAGATGAAGATGATGACGATGACGATGATGATGATGATGATGATGTTTGAGTCAGGAGACCCTCCCATACTATCAATGCATGTGGCTCGAATATCCATGCCAAATTTCATAACAAACCGACACATGTATAAAAACTTTCAACGTTGGCCCCACTTAGCACATTAATTAATCTATAGGTATGGTTTTTGCTGCTTGAATTGTTAGTGTCAGTCATGATGATGATGATGATGATGATGATGATGATGATGATGATGATGTTTGAGTTTGGAAACCCTCCAACACCATCAATGCATGCATCTGTTGATGTATTTGTAACTTCGGAATGTATTCACTTGCATATCTTATATTGTACCCCGATGTTCCTATTGGGAGAATCATTTGTATTTCATTATACCCCGATGTTCCTATCGGGAGAGTCATTAATATAATAAAGTCATGTAAATTCATTGAGGTTAACCCTCCATTGTAAGTCGAGGAAAAATTCCCCACAATTGAATTAAGGTTAACCCTCCTTGTTGATCAGAGGGTAAAGTCCCCACAGTTGTGGGGCACTAGGGTTATTATACTCTCCTAGAGAAGTCGGCCCTGGTAAGTAATTGTTAAGTGAGGATGACTTGTTGAAGTGGACATAAAGTGAATAGAAGAATATAAATATAACTGAGGCTCTCCTCATTTCTATACACAACACACACTCACTCAACCGGGGCGCATGAGTGAGAGAGGAAGTGCTGGCACAAGCGAGAGAGATCAGCTGTCAGAGATCATCTTTATGTTTTTGGGTTTTACTTTTGCTGTTGGTGCTCATTCTATCTCTGAGGAAGTTGCAAGGTTTTCTCCTTTATGGTTTCCCTAAGGAAAATTCTTTGTGTCTCTTGTCTCTTGTGATTATTGTTGTGCATGTTATTCTCTCAGATAAGATCCTAAGATCATATTTCTTAAATGATAAAAAAATCTAACATGGTATCAGAGCTAACCTGAGAAGAAGACATTGTGCAGATGTAGAATCTAGGGCTTCTTACTTTTTGGGTCTCTCTCCACAATCCGTCAGCAAAAGGAGGCTAGGTTAACTCTCCATTGAAGGGCGCATCTTTCTGTCGAAGCAGAATTTGATTCCGGGCATTTTCAGTTTTTGTTGCGGGAAATTAGGGATTTTTACGGAAGAGGAATTTTTTAGTGAGCCAGGCATAGGATTTTTCTCCTCATCAAAATAAAAAATTAGAGACCAAGGTCGATAATTTTGGTTGGGTAAAACTACGGGAAATTCAAACCCTAGTTTGACTTCGGGCCTGAAAAAACCCCAAAATACTAAAACTGGTAGTTTTTCTACATTCACTATATCTCGGGATTGAAGAAGTCTCACAGGACAAAATTTTCACCAGCCGAAGATAAAATCTTGATGTACCCTGTTTAAAACTTTTAGCCTCAAATTCATTATATTCTGGGAGATACGTTTCCTCCAAATCATGGTTCCATCCTCTTCCAGGATTCATCCCTAAATAGGACACCTAGGGAGAATTGCTATATCTTAGGATACAAAGGTCCAAAAGAAATTGCACAAGATGTTTCAGATAGGGCACGGACTTTAATTTTTGTGGTAAAAGTTTCATACCCTGATGATGAAACAGTGACACGTGGCAGTCTGTACAAATTTGATATGATGAAAAGTCCTAAAATAAGTCACCTTGGGAAAACTCTCATAAGTACAAATTTGTGAAACCAATTATGGTAAAACCTATGGTGTTGGAAATAAGACAAACGAGGTTACCTCACTACAAAATTTCAGACAAAGAGGAGCAGGAAGTTTGGAGATACCGCAGAAACAGTATCAAGCATTTCTCTAGAAGAAATTGGTAAGCTAGGGCTTCCTGTTTCAGGAGCTTCCCTCCACTATTTTCAGAAAAGGCGTACATTGTACAGCTCGCCTTGAAGAGTCCTATATTTCTATCCAATGAGAAGTTTGAAATTCCAAGTTTTGAAAATTAAGGTTTCTCTGACAAACCCTAGATCAACCAGCTCCGGAACTAGGATGGACACCTCAAATCAGTAAGATCTAATCTTTTTCTATTTACAGTTGAGGTTCTCATTTCAAAATAAATAATCACACCGGATTGATGACAAGATTGGTGAGGCTGACAACTTCCAAGCATGGAAGTATATGATCTCACTAGTTCTTGAAGAAAATGAATTGGACACCTACATAATTAAAGAGGTTCCAGTTCCAGAGGGAGATGAGGCTAAAGCCTTACACAAGAAGAACTTGGTCAAGGCCAAGAATATTATTGTTGATTCTATCAAGGATTACCTTATACCACAAGTTTATTCCCTAAAGAAACCTGAAGAGATATTTGATTCCTTTACCAAGATATTTGAAGGCAAGAACATAAATAGGAAGATGACTTTGAGAAACTAGTTGAAGAATGTGAATATCTGGAATGCAGAGACCATACAGTCATACTTTACAAGGGTCTCTCAAATCAAAGAACAACTTGAAGCAGTAGAAGAAGAAGTGGAGAATGCAGAAGTTGTGATAACCACCTTGAATGGCCTTCCAAGATCATGGGATTCATTCATTCAAGGAATGTGTGCTAGAAGGAAGTGATTACCTTAAGCAGACTATGGGAAGAGCACACACAAGAAGAAGCTTGACTCATAATAAGAAGAAAAAAAATATAGGAGCAACTGAAGATCAAGATTCCACGATTCAAAGAAGATACCTCAGGCTATGAGGAATATGAAGAACTCAATTCTTGAAGAACCTCTTATCCATCTTAAGCATTTGGATAAGAAATGATGTTTTTATGAATGAATAATATGATGAAGCTGAGTCTACCCACGGAACAAATAAAGATAAGTATTCAATTGTCATTTCATGATATTGTTTTGTTATGGATTTGTTTATATCCAGTTGATGTATTATGCATGATATAATGTTTGCATTAATGACAATATACTATTAATATGCATGTGATGGGTAAGTATCTCATGATGCTATACAACTCCCCATTGCTACTTATCTAGAATGAAACCTCTTTGTCGACATATTGGATTAGTGCACAATCTCAATGTTGTCCTGGTAGAGATGGAAGGCATCTAGAAAGTTTCCCTAGGATATGGATGAATGTTGTATTGGATAAAATAGTTGCATGATTATATCTTGATGAAAAATAATTTTTCATTATGAATATACCTTATCAAATGTTTCTAACCATACAACTAATGCATTTGACTTGTAGGAAAGATCGCGTACAATCGCCTACAAGAAAAGAAGGACGATACTTGTTCTGAAGAACAAGTGATGGCAGTTCAAGAAATAATACAAAATGAAGAATAGTATGACAAGACATCAAGAGGCCTCAGACACAGTGTAGTTATGTAACACTGTTAAGTGAAATCATTGATGCAGAACCTTCCAGCTATGAATAAGTATCCAAGTAGAAAGGGAAGGAGAGTACCAGTTCAAAAAGAATGATGTCTAGGATGCGGTATCGAGACCTGAAGGGAAGTCCGCAGTGGATCTACATGATCCAGCATGAAGTATATGGCAACATCGTGGGATACAAGGAAAGATTTGTATCATGAGGCTTCTCACAGAAAGAAGGCATAGACTATGAAGAGACATTTGCAGCCACTAGAAGTTAAGACACATGACAGGCAGAATCATGTGTGCAAATGAAAGAAGGCCTTGTACGAGCTCAGAAGACACCCATAGGATAACACATACATGAGGATCTTGAAGATCACCTAGAGTGATAAATATCTTAACCTTTACTACAAGGTTGAATATAAAAGCCTATAGAGGATGACAAGCTCACGGATGGGTGGGAGAAGAAATTTTGAAAAGGTTCAAGATAGAGGATCTTGGTATTCAGTGACCCTATATTGATACATAGAATATTATTAGCAAAGGAAGCTACTTGTCACTCTAGTACAGATTGTTTTAATGCATGGAGTACGAAAGGAAGAGGGAGAATGATGCTCCGCTTAAGAGGGAGTGACTGCAAAAGATCTCGAGGTTCGACATGATACAATAGGATGGACAACTTACTGATGACTCTAGGATTTACTGAGAGTAAAGCAGATTCCAACCTTTTCTTCAAGGTTGAAGGTGGAAGAAAATTGATGCTCCTGTTATTAGTTGATGACTTGTTCCTAACAGAAAACAAGAACTCATTAAAGTTGCAAGAAGGAGACTTGCTGTCGAGTTCAAGATGAAGGACTTGGATATGATGCACTACTTTCTAAGCATGGAGGTGTGGCAGAATGCAGATGGAATCTCCCTAAGACAAGGGAAGTATGCAGTAGAGATCCTGAAGAGGTTTAGGATGATGGACTGCAAGGCCATGAACACACTTATGGCATCAAACCTGAAGCTATCGACTGTTGCTTCATCATAGTCAGTTGATGCCATGATGTATCGTTAGATTATTTGTTCCTTGATGTACCTGACGAATACAAGACTAGATATTTGTTTTGCTGTGAAAACATTGAGACATGTTCGCCTGATTATTGCAAAGCATATTCTAAGGTACTTTAAGGGTACAGTTGATTATGGGATCAAGTATGAGGCGAATCAGGAGATTAACCTAGACGGTTATGAGTATTTGGATTGGGTAGGCAGTGCCATTGATAGGAAGAGCACTTTGGGATGCTTCTTTAGTATGAGATCAATTGTGATCTCTTGGTGTAGCAAGAAGCAGTCGTGCATGGTGCTGAGTATAGCCGAGGAAAAATATGTTGCCACTTTCTCGGATATTTGGGAGAGAGGAGTAGTGAAGCTCCAACATGTGATCCAGATCAATATCTATCGAAAGAGGGAGCTCTAGGATAGCCGATAAGACAGGATGTCTGAGCATAAAATCCTGGTGAAGCTCATAGGTGGCTCAGACGTAAAACGGTCCTGTAGGTTTTCCTCAGATGTAATCGGTCCTGGTGAAGCTCACAGATTATCCTTGGATGTAATAAACCCTGATGTGATTCTATGCTAGAAATGGCCAAAGTGAAGTTCAAGTACTTCAGGGAGAAGCTTGGTGTTCTCCATATCGAGGTTCCTTCCAAGGGGAGGTGATGAGTCCGTGAGCCCTTCTGACATGGTGGCAGGATTGGTTCCTCCCATGGTCAGATATAAGTGTTGAGCCCTTATGACATGGTGGTAGGATTGGTTCCTCCCATGGTCAGATGTAAGTGCAGTGCCCTTATGACATGGATGGTGGATGTGTTCCTCCCATGGTCAGATATAAGTGTAGAGCCATTCTGATATGACTATGGGATTGGCTTCCACATTAATAGATGTAAGTGTAGATCCATTCTGATGTGACTGTGGGATTGGATCCCACATGATCAGATGTAAGTGTAGAGCCATTCTGATATGACTATGGGATTGGATCCCGCATGATCAGTTATAAGTGCAGGGACTTTCCATAGATAATAGTAGGTGTGTCCTATCATGTTAATGGTTGTAAGAGTTGGTCCTTTCCACAGATGATAGTAGGTGTGTCCTATCATGCCGATGGTTGTAAGAGCTGGGCCTTTTCACAGATGGTAGTAGGTGTGTCCTACCATGCTGGTGATTGTAAGTGTTGTGCCTTTTCACATATGTTAGTAGGTGTGTGCTACCATGCTGGTGATTGTAAGTGCTGGGCCCTTCCATGGATGATAATAGATGTGTCCTATCATGCTGATGGTTGTAAGTGCTAGGCCTTTTCACAGATGATAGTAGGTGTTTCCTATCATCCTAGTGAATGTAAGTGTTGGGCCTTTCTGACATGGTTCTTGGATGTGTTCCTCCCATGGTCGAATGTAAGTGCCGGGCCTTTCCGACATGGTTCTTGGATGTGTTCCTCCCATGGTCAGATGTAAGTGTTGGGCCTTTCTGACATGGTGGTGGATGTGTTCCTCCCATGGTCATATGTGAGTGTTGGGCATGCCTTTCTGACATGGTGGTGCTTGTGTTCCTCCCATGGTCAGATGTAAGTGTTGGGCGAGCCTTTCTCACTAGGTCAGATATAAGTGCTAAAGAATATGAAGACATACATGGAAGCTAGACCTACAACCAACATGAAAAAGGGTTGGCTCTGTAGAACTTCCTGTGACGAGTAGAATTGAGAGATAGCACCATTTGATCCAGCAATGATGATCTAGTGATGATCCAGACTTGATGAAGATCCAGTGATTATCCAGACTTTATGAAGATCCAGTGATTATCCAGACTTTATGAAGATCCAGTGATCATCCAGTGATGATCTAGCTTTGATGATGATCCAGACTTGAACTAGAGAAGAAGACTTGTGTTGATGAATTGTGTCAAGAGAATACCTTCCTAGTTAAGAGGGAGTGTTGATGTATTTGTAACTTCAAAATGTATTCACTTGTATATTTTATATTGTACCTTGATGTTCCTATCGGGAGAATCATTTGTATTTCATTATACCCTGATGTTCCTATCGGGAGATTCATTAATATAATAAAGTCATGTAAAGTCATTGAAGTTAACCCTCTGTTGTAAGTCGGGGAAATAGTCCCCACAATTGAGTTAAGTTTAACCCTCCTTGTTGATCGGAGGGTAAAGTCCCCACAGTTGTGGGCCGCTAGGGTTATTAGACTCTCCTAGAGAAGTCAGCCCTGGTAAGTAATTGTTAAGTGAGGACGGCTTGTTGGAGTGAACATAAAGTGAACAAAAGAATATAAATATAAGTGAGGCTCTTCTCATTTCTACACACAACACGCACTCACTCAATTGGGGCACATGAGTGAGAGAGAAAGTGTTGGCACAAGTGAGAGAGATTAGCTATCGGAGATCATCTTTATGTTTTCGGGTTTTACTTTTACTATTGGTGCTCATTCTATCTCTGAGGAAGTTGTGGGGTTTTCTCCTTTATGGTTTCCTCGAGAAAAATTCTTTGTGTCTCTTATCTCTTGTGATTATTGTTGTGCATGTTATTCTTTCAGATAAGATCCTAATATCATATTGCTTAAATGATAAAAGATCTAGCAGCATCTATTAGCTATTTGGCTATGACAAGAACATAACATTGACTATGCTAAAGAATAAATAATTACATTTACAATGATTAGAACATAACATTAAACTGGTAGCTATTTGGATTCCAACTCATTTTAGAGATCTATGAAATGCCACTAGTAAAAAACATCAATACTCGGTCGCCATGTCATCATTATTGAAATACGATGGAGATATGCATATTCATGTCTATTCCATCATTATTGAAATACGGTGGACCTAAGTATTGAAAAAGAAAATGCCAAACAATATTACCTGCAAAGTTGAACATCAAATTAAAATTGATAAGATTTAACTTACCAGTAGGTGGAAGCACATTGTTCAAAAAAATAAATATTTCTTTCTCTGAACCTACATTCATTCTCCTGCGTATCAATATATGTACAAACTGTCCCACTGTAAAATCTGTTGGAATCATATATATACAAATCCAAAATGATGATCTATTCAGCTACAATCAAAATGAATTATTATTTGTCTCTTCTATTTGATGAAATTAATTTCTTTTGCAAATCAAATTATATAATAATAGTCAAACATTTAAAAAATAAACATATCAAAAAGTAACTTATTTACATAACAAGACTTGGATCTTACAGGTATGCGATTTTGATAGTTGTCACAAATTCTTTTAGCCTCATCTTTTCTCCTCTCTGTAATATGATCTCATTAATGTTAGTTACTCTTAAAAAAAAGTAAGATAAAATAATATTTCTAAAATTATTAATTTTGAGTACCAATAAAATTCAATATTTATATCCCAAGATTCAATCAAAATATAGAGTAGATATATTACTGTGTAACCTTCATCATCTTATTCAATAGACTTCATCATCTTCTTCATCCAAGTCATCGTCTGTATCATCCAATCCAGAGTCAACATTGTAAGGATTGGCCATATCATCATCGTCATCTAAGTTAGTTATGATCATCATGTCATCGTCGATATCATCTTCATTGGAATTTCCTACTACATCATCTGATTCAACTAATTCTTCGACATATTCTTCTGGAACATGATCATCTAGCTCATGTTGATCATGTTCTTCACCGCCATCTTCTTCTTCCAGACCCTTTTCATTACCTTCCTCTAGGTTATACTTTATCGGCCTTCCCCTTGGATCATGTCTCACAACAAATGACCAACCCGCTTTATCTGGAACCTCAGAGTATAAAATACCTGTTCACATTGGCTTGGAAGAACACAGGGCTCCGTTCCTGGCTCAAAAAACTTGGTATTTACCATGGTAAATCCATTATCATGTTCAACAATAGTTCTATCATGATCACGTTGATTCAATTGTAACCTGTATCATTTGACAATGAACATAACTACCTTGAAGGATTTAAATTCACAGTGAATAATATCTTCTAGATACCCATAGTATCGATTTCATGAGAGTTCTGGATGTATGTCACTTCTAGAGGAAAAATTGGTCACCTCAAAGACTACAGATATCCCACAATATGATTTTTTCTTCGTTTTATCCAACTTTTTTATGTGATATCTCATCCATTGCACACCATATCCTTAAGGTGTTTTACATACAACAAGCCATACACAAAAATATTACATAATGATTCAATATTTATGATTATGCGCATGTTTATGCGATACAGGGAAAAATCCAATGTGTACTTCAATATGTAATTTGCAAAAAAAAATAGAGTGGTTAATTAATATGCTTGCATGCTTAAACCATATGCTAAATCGATTTCCCTTTGTGTAAGATTGGTACCTCCATTGTGATGCGTTACTTTAACCAATGAAGCCACACCTTCCCATGATATTCCATGAACAGATTGTTCGCATCATTCAATCCATACCTTCATCCAGTCAAGATTGTTTGCGATGTATAAATGAATTGCATCCCACTCTCAACCAGCTGCTTGATGACAATAAAAATTAAAATTCAATACAAATGTAAATTTTCTTAACAAAGTATACATTATTAATTGATGCAATATATTGAATATAAAAATAGAATATGTATGATATATATACATAAAAGTCAACAGCCAAATGTGTTATCTTAATTAACATCCACTAGCTAATAATTACCTTTCACCTTCCTCGATCTACCTTTCCCTTTTAGGTACTCCCCTTCAAAAAATTTATTGGAGTATATCCCTCCATCATAGAACCCTCAACATGTGCTCATTGTCTAACCAAACCCTTCATAAATTTCAAGTGCCTCTCAACCATCCACATGGACCTTGAGTGCACAGGTCCACACAATTCAATCTCCTCAACTTGGTGTATGAGTTAATGTTCATGTGCATTGAAAAATTTCGAAGGTAGATGCTTCTGCATTTCACACATGGACGAGGAATTTCTCTCCTCCAATACTTTATATCTTCTTTATGTATTTCTTTAGATGAAACCATCTACAAGTGACGCAAACCAATAACGATATTTAACAAAAAAAAAAAAAAAATTACATAACATAAATTAGTGTAGTACAAAATATATATATATAAGTTCTACGATGAATTAAAGAAACAATAAGCACATGCAAAAAAATCATTAGTTACCTCATGTATTTCCCAAGATTATATATAACTTGTTTGACATTGTTGTTGAAGTTGTCCAAGAGAGAGAGAGGTAGAACATACTATAACAATACACAAACCACATCATTTTTTAAACAAATAGTAGACAAACAAAATAACAACAATATGAATTGGATTTAAAAAACAATAATACCGTAATAATTACCTTCATGAAGGCATTCCAATCATGCGTTTTCACCCCTGCAAAATCACCTTTCTTTGTTATGATTTTCTTCATGTTCGCACAAAATCCAGTGGGAAATTTAATTTTCCGCATGAATTCTTTCAAAACATTACTTTCCTGCTCCGTTAACATCCATGGAAGTGATTTTATATTAATTTGGTCTTCGTTGCTATGAAATTGAATGACATCTTTCATTGCATGGTTGCCTTCTTGAATGTCTTTGCAAATTTTGACAATTTTTTCTTTGTTTCTTCTTAGATCCAATATTCGCCATAATGTTTCAGTCACATTATTTTCAATATGCATTGTATCAAAAGATGAGCAATTTGTAGGTGCTCATAGTAGGGCAACCTGCTGAATTGCTTAGGATAACTTTTCATTCCTCGTGGAAGCCCATTAATGCCTTCATGATCACGACATACATCATGAATCGTAGTTTATAAATAAATTACAAAAATCAATTGTGGCCACTACAGTAAACAACACAAAATAAAAAAATACATAACAATTCATATAAGATGATCCATACGTACTAGCTTGACAATTTATATTATATTGCAACTTCCAAAGGTGAGGTATCTTTCTCTGTGGTTTTAATGCAATCTCTTGCTTCCCATTGAATAGATTTTTTTAGGTTGTTCGATACCTGTGATTCTTAGAGAGGAAGTGCCTATACTCATTAAACACCTCCTTTTTTAAGCTTCTTGAGCAACGAGATTTGATCTCAGGACCACAAACTGGACATGCAAATTTTCCCTTTATCTGAAGACCTACATATAGATATGGAATATATATGTCAATTATAAGTATATATAAAATGAATGGAATATTTATAAAAAAATTCATGCATAGTACTATATTAACTAGTTCATAAATTTATATGCAATTAAAGAGGAACTTTAAAATACAAACCACAAAAATGGGTTAAACCTGGGGCATCGTGTGTTTTCCATACAATCTTTGCATGGAAATGAAATTTCCTTTGTCGTATTGGTCTAGATACTTCATACATACTTATTCAATTCCATAAGTTTAGTAGCTCATCTATAAGAGGTTCGATATATACATTCATATCTTTNTATATATAAGGGAGCATATTTTTTTCTTTTGTCTAAGGCTAAAGAAGGGTAGCAGAAGATTGAAAACAGATGTGAAGAAGATCCAACAATGTATTCAGACATTGTGGACTATGAGGAGGGTGGAGAAGAATGCTTGATCTTCTGCTCACAGGAGGAGGTCATATCCGCATGCGTGAAAAAAGTGACACAGGAGGAAATTATGATAAAAAAATCCAAGTCAGACGTAGCCACACCAAACCATAATTCAGGAAAGGTGATGGAAGCAGAGACATCGAACAGGGAAATAAAGAGAAATCATGGAATTAAAGCACGCAAGGACAACCCGGAATTGATCATGGGAAAGGACATAGGGATAGAACAAATCCCTGATTTCTTATCTCTAGCTTTTGTAGGCCGATTTTGTGGAAAAACAGTCTTAAGAAACTCCTTGCAACAGAGGATAGCAACCAATTGGGAAGCTCTGTTGGGATATGCTCCAATTTTCTACACGCTGTTGTAATGGTGGTTCTTAATAAAGCTGTGAAACATGGAAGACAACACAAAACTCTTAAACCAAAACTGGCAACGGGGGTCGTCTGGTTTAATATTAAGGAAATGGACAATTGAATTCAACACCTACAAGGAACCTCACAACATATAGAAGGTGTGGGTAATTCTTCTAGGTTTACCAGTAGTCTTTTGGCGGCAAAAAATACTCGAGGCCATAGGAAACAGGCTGGGTAATTTTATAGCGCTAGAGGAGAATTGGGAAAATAATCTGGATAGGAGATGCACCAAAATATTGGTTGAGCTAGATTTAAGAAACGGTCTTTATGAAGAACTTAAAATTTTCATGCATGGCAACTCATGGTGGTAGCACCTGGATTATTGGAAGATTCTCTTCCAATGTTTCAATTGCAAAGAAGTGGGACATATACAGAAGGAATGCCCGAAGAATGCCACGAAGCCACTCTACAGAAAGGCATGGGTGCAAAAACAAGTTAGCAAGGGTTCAAACATAAATAAAATGCAGGAGGATAGGAGCCAGGATGGTCAGGAAACAGCCCACCTTTCTTATGACAAAGGGAAAAAACCAGTGGAAGTGGAGAATGTAGAAAAATAAAAGCAAACTGATAAAACGAAGTTCAAGAAGGAGTGGGTTCCAAAAACAACAAGAAGCGAAAAGGAGACATCTCCCCTAAAGAACCAAGAGGCACATTCTCAGGCTGAAATAAATCAATCCAATCTTCATGCAGAAAAAAGGATAAAATAGGTGACGTTGAAATCACAATAGAAGACATGCAGGGTGGAAACTCGGAGAACGAGGAAGAAATGGCGATACCAGAAAGAGAGAAAATTCAACTAAGCCCGTCCAAAAATTCAGAAGCGAGCCCAACACCTCAGGAAAAAGGTACTCATTTTACAATAGAGAATATTCCATTTTTAAAAAATACTATGGTTGACAATCTCTCTGTCAGTTCAAAACCAAAGAAATTAATGGTTAAGAGAACATATGAGATTCGATCCCGTTCCTCCCACACAGAACCTCTAGATGAAGAAGTCTCTACTGATGGATTAACTCTCAACCCCCCTCAAAAAATTAAAATGGGTGGGAAATCTCTGCTATCCAAAGCTCAACGACAAGCAACATTAGATGTAAAACTAGGAAACAAATCTGCTCTCAAAAGGGCACTTAGAGTGTTATCCCCAAATGAGGGCTCCTGATGCTAGTTTTCTCCCTCAATTCAAGAGGTCTGGGGGGGCCTCAGAAAAAAAAAACTCCCGAAAACGGTTGTTTAACAACCTAAAACCCACTGTCATAATGATAGAAGAGACTATGATGGAAGGTTCGAAAGCAGAAATTGTTATCAAATATACTCTAAAAGATTGGGAGGTGGAAAGTTTAGATGCAGTAGGTCTCTCGGGAGGATTAATAACATCATGGAGCCCAACATTGCTCAAAATAGACTCGAAGAAGATGGATTCAACATTAGAAACAAAAATTTTTGATAAGGAGACTGGGATAACATTCACTCTGATAAACATTTATAGCCCTTTTTATGAAAGGAAGGATTTTTGGGAAAAGATCAAGACAGAAGGAGTTTTAAATCAGCCAAATGTTATTTTAGGAGGTGACCTAAATTTAACACTAACAACTGGAGAAATTTGGGGAGAAAATGCAAGACAAGACTCCTTGGCATGTTACTTTTGAACTTTTTTTGAAAGAGAACATCTGGTGGATGTGGCACCCATAAAACTTGAACCAACTTGGAGAAATAAAAGGGGAGGCCAACATGCCATATCCAAAAGATTGGACCGATTCCTAATAAAAGACAGTCTTCTGAATGAAAACCTAATCATAAAATCAACAATTGAAACAGGAGGATGCTATGATCATATACCAATATCTCTAATAATAACAGCTCCTGAGAAGAAGACACTAGCTCCCTTCAAATTTAACCCCCAATGCTTGGAAGATGAGCTTTACAGAGAGCAAATCACAAATTCTTGGCAACCTGTACAAAGAAACCCTAACTGCAGCAATTTGGAGACAACTTAGCAATGGCAAAAAAGATTTCAAAAGAATGGAGCAAAACTCATAAGGATACAATGCAAAAAGAACTAAAGGAAATAGACGAGAAAATAGAAGCTCTGTTTCAAGGAAATGAGGAAGGGGTTTTAAGTGAGGAAGAAAACAACTTAATGAAGGATTTGGAAAAAAAGAAAGAAAAACTAATGGACATTGAGGAAAAAGAGCTAAGGTTAAAAAGCAGAGCATTATGGCTTGAAGCAGGAGATAAAAACTCCAAATTTTTTCACAACTATGCAACACACAGAAGAAATATAAACACCATATGTGAGATAAAAAACTAGGAAGGTAGGCTTCTCAGAACTTTTGAGGAAAAGGAATAAGCAGGAGTGGCCTTTTTTCAAAAAATATTTAAAGAACCTGAAGGATGTCCTATACAGGAAATTTTAGAAGTCCTAGGGTTCTTTCCAAGAATGATAACATATGAGAAGAATGAGGAGCTAACTAAGGAGGTCACTAAAGAGGAAATTAGACACACTCTACTCTCTTTCCAAAAAGGCAAAAGTCGAGGACCTGATGGTTTCACTATAGAATTCTACATAGGGTTTTATGATCTAATAAAAAAGTACATCCTTGAGGTGGTTAGAAAATCCCAAGAATACAGGGAAATTTTTGGGAAGCATAAACACTACCTTTTTTATCCTGATACCTAAAAAACAAAAACCTCAAAATTTTGATGAATTCAGACCTATATCATGCTGCAACATGATATATAAAATCATAGCTAAGGTTCTTTCCCTAAGACTCAAACGAGTGCTAAGTGACATCATTTATGAAGAGAAATTTAGGTTCCTAAACAATAGATAGATACATGATGTCGTGTCTCTAACACAGGAGACAATTCATACTATAAAAAAAGATAAACAAAAATCCTTCGCCATAAAACTAGATCTCTCAAAGGCCTATGACAGAGTGAGTTGGACTTTTGTGAGACTGCTTATGATAAAAATTGGTGTAGCTTTGGAAGTGGTAGAATGGACAATGGGATGCTTTCAAGACACTTCCTTTGCAGTCATAATCAATGGGTCTACTTCAAATTTCTTCAAGCCAACAAGAGGGCTAAGACAGGGATGCCCTCTCTCGCCCTTTCTTTTCCTATTGGTGGCAGAGGCCCTAAGTAGGATCATACACAACTCTAAATGAGATGGGGAAATAAAATTCACAAAAGTCTCAGCAAAAGAGGAGGTAACACATACCCTATTTGTAGATGATGTGTTGATGTTTGGAGAAGGCTCTTTTAGGAACCTAGAGGCTTTCCTGGCTTTAATAGACAAATATAGCAGAGCTACGGGGATGGTGGTTAATGTGGAAAAGTCCAATCTCATTCATAATGAGTTCCCAGAGGAACTTTTACAAAGGTCAAAGGAATTAATCCAATACCAAACCAACTCTGTTGAAGAAGGGTTCAAATACCTAGGTTTTATTTTAAAACCTAACTGCTACTGCTATCAGGACTGGGTTTGGCTCTATCAAAAAATTGAGAACAGAATAAACATATGGGAAAACCGATTTTTATCCAGAGGGAAGAGATTAATCTTGCTAAAAGCAGTACTTCAGAGTATCCCAGTATATTGGGCCTCAATTACTTACATACCTAAAGGAATTCTAACAAAAATAAGAAAGTTGTGTTTCTCATTCCTATGGACAACTAGTAAGAAAACTGAGGGAATATCCTTGGTAAAATGGAAGACTTTATCAAAGCCTAAAAACCTAGGTGGTTGGGGCATAAAAAACTTAGAATTGTTCTCAAAATCCTTAGCTGCAAAAACATTATGGAGACTTCTACAAAACCCTGAAAAACTCTGAAGTAAGGTCATTGTGGCTAAATATTGTTTTGACAACAACATCTTGGAATGGATGAGAACCCCAAACAAAACCTTTAAGAATGGATCCATAGGGTGGAAGGCAATGGTAATGGCGTTCCCATTAATCGGCCAATGGATAGGGTGGAAGTTTGGAGATGCGAAGAAAGTCAAAATTGGAGAAGATCCCTGGATGGGGGCAGGGGAAAATTATAAATTATCAGCGCACTTAATCCAATCTCTAAAAATGCACAGAATATTCACCATAGATGATGCCTGTAAATATTCGCACATGAGAGGCCAAAGTCGGTGGAAATATGCTCAAGAAATGGGACTGATAGGAGAAAAAACCGAGGAATGGAACAGATTCCTAAATTTTCTAGTATCAAATCATATCCATCTGGGAAGTGATCATGATAAGATGGTGTGGAAAAAAATTCCTAACATTGGTCAATACACAACAAATTTAGGATATCAAGCAACCTCTGAAGAACAAGCAGTAGTAGGAGAAAAACAGTGGTGGTGGAAAAAGCTGTGGAAGATCCAGTGCCCATTAAAAACTGCAATTACGAGGTGGCTAGCTCTTTACAACAAACTTTTAACATGGGAAATGCTACAAAAACGTGGCTTGGAAGGACCAGTAATTTGTCCATTATGTAGATCCGGTGATGAAACGAGCTCTCATCTATTTGCTTCTTGTTCTTATGAAGGAAGCATTTGGAATGGGATGATAAGCAAATTGGAAGAAGACAAAGTACATGAAGCATCTGTATCCTTGGAAGAGAAAACCAAAGCTTGGTGGAATGACGAAAGGGTAGACCCCTTTGAAGCTTTTCCAATTATGTTTGTCTACAGTATATGGGAAGCCAGGAATAAAGCGCCAAGAATAAAGCCATATTCAACAATACTTGGATTCCTCCTGACATTTTCATTCCAGTGTTAATGAGCAAATTACAGGAACACAAGTAGGACATAGCAAAGACCAAAATAAGAATAATCAGAATTCCAGAATTAAACAAAGAGATGCCATGGGCCTTCTTCAATGAAGCTAGTCAGGGGAAGCCTCCATTAAGAGGAGTTGAAGTAGTAATTTTCTTCCCATCAACCAGAAAGATGAAGATAAAATATGCAACGAGACAAGCCTCAAATAACAAAGATGAGTTATCAGCTCTATGTGCTACTTTAAAGGTGGCAAAAAGCTCTCAGGTACAAGAAATCCATATCTATGGAGATTCTAAAGTAGTGGTGGACTAGGAAAATGAAAAGAACACCATAAGAGCTCCACACTTACAACACTTTCTAGCAGAAATTCAAACACTAAAAACCGACTTTAGAAGGATTTCCTTTGGCCATATCTATCGAGAATTGAATGTGGAAGCAGACGCTCTTTCAAAATAGGCATTATCCTATCAGCCTGGTCTAATGGAGACAGAAGAAGTGTCAGAAGGCATTTCAACATTCCACTATGAAGCAATATAAAGAATACATAAGGTTTTTGCAGTTTTGAGCGGGATCCTAGTAAATGGAAAACATAAAAGATGATAATGATTATTGTATCAAACAATCCTATCGTATTAAGGATTGTGATTTTGAGACAGCACGAACTCAATGTTCTTTATGATGTAAGCTTGCAAAAGCAGTTCATGT